>ML369190.1:0-48441 GCA_005239525.1 Nicotiana knightiana
AAGTCCTTATCCACGAAGTTATTTAACAATCTATATCCTTAAATCAATTTAACAATTTAAGTCCCAAGGGGTATGTCATATGTATATATATATATATATATATGTATATATGCCGAGGGTCGTTCGGCCCGAACCAACAATAAAAATAAATTGTGCACTGCCGAGGATTGAATGGGCCATCCCATAAGTGCATTCTTACAAATTAATCATAAATCTTCCCCCGCTCCCGAATCATACCTGCGACTCGGGTGCTGACATGATTATACATAATTAACATAAAGCTCCCCTCGATCGCGAATCATACCTGCAACTCGAGTGCTGACTCTTATATATAATTAATATAAAGCTTCCATCGATCGTGAATCATACCTGCGACTCGAGTGCTGACTCTTCTATATAATTAACATAAAGCTTCCCTCGATCGCGAATCATACTTTTTGACTCGAGTGCTGTCTCTTATATATGTTAATTATATATAAGAGTCATCCTTGTTACAAGTATAGCCTCTACTGAGCTTATTGATAAATCTGATATATATATATATATATATCAGATTTATCAACAAGGATTAATTCACTGGAAATTCAAAGGCAACTCTCTACCATTTTCATACTAGTTCAAAGATAATAAGCATACTGGTTCAAAGATAATAAGCAACTCAAAGTTTGACTAAAGATACACATAAGGCACGTAATGACATGCTCGTGAGTCCTAAAACTACCCACATGATATAATAGTCGCTACGTACGGACTCTCGTCATTTTTTACGCACGTAGCCCTCAAACAATTACACACCGCACGTAGAACACCTATGGGGACAATTCTCTCTTGCAAGGTTAGAAAGGAGACTCACCTCGCTCCGAAGATTCATACCCGGTTTCCAAGCCTCTATGTCGACTTCAATGGATGCGCAACGCCCCCAAACTATCCAAATAATGATAAACCAATGAAAATATACTCAAATATTTGTTAAAAATTCAGATTATATAGACTCCCATCTCCACTCAAGGAATTGACCAAAATGCCCCCGGGCCCACGTGCCCGGATTTTGAAATTTCTCAAAGATAAATTCTACCCATAACTTTACTAACTCAAATATATAATTTGTTACAATTTTCATGCTCAAATTCATGGTAAAAGTCCAAAATTCCAAGTTCTAGATCTTCCCCAAAAATTCCAAATTTATACAAATTTTCCATGTCTAAATCCATGTCACATATTTAACTCAAAAATAGGAAGAAATCACTTACCTTGTGTTGCTTGGTGAAAATCCCTCCTTGAGCTCTCCAAAATCATCCAAGCCAAATGAAAGAAATGAAAGGCATGGGCCAAAATTCGTGTTTAAAACAATCTGCCTATACTTCATCGAGTTGTACCTTGTGCTTGTGCTATGCAGGTTGTACATTCTATTACAATTTTCCCTTGTTGAACACCTTCTGTTAAAACACTCATAACTCCTTGTAGAAATATCTAAATAACAAACGGTTTGAATATTTAGAAACTAGACTCGAAGATAGTTAATTTGATAGGATGTACACCATATAACTCTTTATATATATTCCGAGATATGAGTTTCTAAAGTCGGCTCCATGCATCAGAAAATTCTGGCGAAACTGCTCCACTAGCCATCTTCAATCGGTCCTAACTTTTTGCATAAAACTCCAAATGACAAATGGTTTAATATTCTGAAAACTAGACTTCACGATCTACAACTTTTATGTTTTAAAAATATTCAGATTCCTTATAGATTCCTATATATATGCTTCTAAAGTTAGCTCTTCGATGCATAAATTACTGTCCCAAAACAGATTTGCTGCAGAATTTTCAGTAGCTATTTTGGTCCGAAATCCATTCCGTTAACCTTCCGAAATCAACCCGAGGCCCTCGGGACCTTAACCAATTATACCAACATGTCCCAAAACATGATACGAACTCGCTCGAAGCCTCAAATCACATTAAACAACGTTGAAATCATGAATCGCACTCCAATTCAAGCTTTATGAACTTTGAAATTTCAAACTTCTACATCCGATGTCGAAACCTATCAAATCACGTTCGATTGACCTCAAATTTTGCACACAAGTCATATTCGACATTATGGACCTGCTCCAACTTTCGGAATGGAATCTGACCCCGATATCAAAAAGTCAAACTCTCGGTCAAACTTCTCAAAAACCTTCAAATTTCTATCTTTAGCCAAATGACTTCAAAATGACCTCCGGACATCCGAATTCACTTCCGATCGTGCTCCCAACTCCACAATCACCATACGGAGCTATTCCCAGACTCGAA
Organism: Nicotiana knightiana; assembly: GCA_005239525.1. Classification (NCBI taxonomy): domain Eukaryota; kingdom Viridiplantae; phylum Streptophyta; class Magnoliopsida; order Solanales; family Solanaceae; genus Nicotiana; species Nicotiana knightiana. The sequence goes on from ML369190.1 coordinate 2,293, forward strand.
ATCCCAAACAGATCTCTATAACACTGAGATGCCTTCCAACCCAAACTTATGAAATTATTCTAAAATACTAACTTCCACAATATACGCTGAAATGCTCCCGGGTTATCCAAAACTCGATCCGGACATACGCCCAAGTCCAAAATCATCATACGAACCTAATGGAATCTTCAGATCCTAATTCTGAGGTCGTTTACTCAAAATTCTATTCTTAGTCAATTCTTCCAACTTAAGCCTTACGAAATGAGAATTTTCCTTCCAATTTGACTCCGAACTTCCCGAAGTTCAACACCGAACACACCTACAATTCATAACACCTGAAACGAAGCTGCTCATGACTTCAAACAGCTGAACGACACGCTAGAGATCAAAACGACTGATCAGGTCGTTACAAAGTGTGTGTACTGCCTAGGAATCCATAAGATTCCTCCGAACTCTGGCACACTGGGGCTGTTCTTTCCACACTGCACATAATCACTTCCTTACTCAAAGGATCTTGGTGTGATCATTGTCCGGGATCCTTCAGGTCCTTAGGGAAATTTGACACAGCAGGACACCCTATTGGCTAGGAGATTTGGCATCCTGGACTGTTTTGAAGGCTTGGTATTTCCAGGTTCACTTTGGGCCTTCTCAGGCTCCCTATAGCATATCTTATATTTATTATGTGATTCATTTATTTATGATCTGTAATAATAACCTTTGTAAACAGATATTGGGGAAATTAGTAAAAGGGAAAGGATTCTTATATAATTTTTGTGGAAAAATCGAGTAGAAATCATGCCCTTAGGATTATTATGACTATATCTTGCATTAGAAATCATGTTATTAGGTTTATTTGCTTGCATTAGAAGCCATGCTCTTAGGATTTTTTGGCATTAAACATGTTGTAGGTGCATTATGACAGTTGTTATGAAATTCTGCTTTCTAAATTTCTGCATAACCATGTCCACCTAGGAATTCTATTACTAAGCTACTACTGTTATTGTATAAAGACGTTCATTCTCTTATGTGCATTAGAAACCATGCTTTAGGACTTCTATTGCATTCGCTTTAATACCACGCCTGCATCGTGTAGAATTAGTAACTATCCTATCTATAAGAGTGTTTAAAAGAAATCCCAACACCTAGATATCATGTTACAGAGATAAATGTGTATAAAACCAGTTCTGTAATATTCAGCACCTAGATAACATGCCTATAGGACACAACGAACTCAACTGTCTGTTTAGAATCGCTTGTTAGTACTAAGACTCTGATAACAATTGGATTAAATCATGTTTATAGGACATCCCAGATTTACCCCTGATAAAGCCTGTAGGGTAATTAACTCTTATAAAAATGGTAAAACTGTGCTTTGTTTAATTATTTGTGAACTGCCCAGATTCAGCAAGTCCTAAAATCAGTAGGCAAACTAATTAGGTCTCCACTGCCTCGCTTTAATAGATATTGCATACAGTCTGTTTTCATGCTCACATAGATATCCTGTTTTAGGATTTTGAAATGTCTAAAATCTTGTTGTTTGAGACGTGCTATTGTCTGCATACTTGAGGAGGTAAAAGTGAGCCTTTAATTGTTCCTTATGTGAATGTCCGTTGTTCTTGATTGTCGCTTAAATTTTTCTCCTTTTAAGCACTTTAGTTGAGTCTAGAACCACCTTAATTAGAGGTCTTAAACACCTCCGAGGCCATAAGAAAAGGGACGGGTAATGCATGCTTAGAGTTCGTTTAATTAAAACCGCTTATACAATCGCTAAGGGTAGGGTAATCGGGTAGTAAAAAGGATATGATGACCTGTGTGCTAATGCCACGTGTAACCCCTCTAGTTGAGGAAGGATTACCGGGCATTGTACAGATGTGATCCTATAGGCTAATAACTTAGGACTTCCCTATCTTTATACATATGTGTGCTTAGACTGCTTATTTGTTAAATGACTAATTCACCAAGTAAGTTTGGTCGGTACCCACCGTTGTGGACCTCGAGGGGTTCCTAACACCTTCCCCTAAGGGTAATTTCAAGCCCTTACCCAATCTCTGATAATGTAGACTGGTTTCATGAGTTACTTGAATTAGAATCCCTAACGCACCTTAAATCCGTTAGGTGGCGACTCTTCAATTTCCATATCCCTTTTCCCAAACGGAAAGGAGTTGTCGAATGTCGAAACCCCGATTTCGCGCGAGAAAAAAGGGGGCGCGACAGCATGGCGACTCTGCTGGGGATTTTAGGCTTTTACCATAACAAACTTGCTTTTTGTAAATTAGTCTTAAGCATGCTTATTTTTTGTTAATACCTGTGCACCCTTTCACATTCCTCTTATGTGAATCTAATTGCCCGTTTTGAGCATTTATGATTTCCTTTATTGCAGAAACTGAATTATTTCTTTGTTTTCCTTTCTTAAACGTCTTTCAATTATAAAATACCACATTTATTATTTTCCTAGCATGCAAATACGTGACAATATGCTATTTATTGCTACATAAACCATGCTCAATATCATATTCCACTCATGCGTAATCAATCCTTTAACAACGCTTGATGAGTGGTTGTGCTCTTCCTATATATCACCCTTTAAATTTGGAAAGGCTTATTTGCGGTAAAACTAGTCGATCAGCGGTACAATCGACGGTTCCGTGCCTTTCCCCCTCAAGTTGTCCGCTTGAGGGTACCAGTCTAGACCCCCATAGCAAACTTACTCTGATTATAACTGTACATGCATTATGGTCAAACCTAGTCGGGTTAGTATGTTGTCCACATAATAACCCTTTAATACAAACCTTATCCATAATTCAACCTGGGTTTCCATAATCTCAACGGATGCAACCACGTTTTGTGCATTAATTTTGGAGAATTAAATGCCAATATTCTAATCATGTATATATAAATAGTTGAACCTGGAGGGGGAAGGGCCTAACCTTCTTTGTTTTGCAGAAAATGAGGCACGAGGTCCCCAGGTTCGGCATGGTCCAAAATATACCACCAGTGCTACTAGATTGGTGAGAAGATCTTTCCTCAAGTGACAAGAAACATGTGAAGAATGTCCTGGGAAATTTGCCTTCTCTGTTAGACATCCAGCCAAATAACATGTTGATAGAAGCTGCTACCATGTTCTGGGATCGTGAAGAATCAGTGTTTCGCTTCGGGGATATAGAAATGACCCCGCTCCTAGAAGAAATCGGGGGATTTGCTGGGCTACCTTGGGATAGCCATGGGTTATTAGTACCAGAAAATTGCACTGGTAGGGGATTTCTAAAAATGATGGGTCTGAAAAAGAACGCTGATTTGGAGTGCTTAAAAAAATCTTATATACCATTTGACTACTTGTATGAGAGATAAAGTCATAGTAAGTCCTACCGTATTTTCCACAATGATTTTTCCATCACCTCCTTGGGACATATTCATCGCAGAGTTTTCGTGTTCATTGTTTGCTTCTTGGGTATGATAGTGTTCCCAACGAAAAGGGAAAGAATTCACACTAGATTGGATATGGTCACCAAGACTCTAATGGAAGGAATCGAGGGACAAACATACACCATAGTCCCTATGATTATAGTTGATATCTACCGGGCTTTGGACCAGTGCCAGAAAGGGTCCAAACATTTCAAGGGCTGCAATTTGCTGCTGCAGTTGTGGTTAATAGAGCAGCTCCAAAAGGGTCAATATCTCCAGGAGTTTCCACGAAGGGCGTGGAATGACCATATTGCCTTCCATCACCCTAAACAGATGACTTATATTCCGGACAGGTTTGCTCAACCCGAGAGTGCTAAGGAATGGGTGGAGTTCTTCGACAATTTGCCTGAGGATCAGGTTCAGTGAGTGTTTGAATGGTTCCCTACTGACGAGTTCATCATCAGGTCAAGGGATGCTCCTCACTTAGTGTTGATCGGGTTAAGGAGAATATACCCTTATGTTCCCATCAGGGTTATGAGACAGGCAGGCAGGAAGCAGATCATACCGCAGGTCACAAAGATAAGTCATTTTCGGGCAGATTTTTAGGATGACGACATCCCTTACAAGTGTCAAGCTCAGCATATGTGGCACTCAAAGATTATTGTGGAAAAAGACACCATCGAGAAAGACAGGTATCATGCGGGACATGTACCCTTTTACCCGTGTGGTTGGAGGACAACTTAGCTGGGAAAGTTGAGCCAGGAATTGGTCGGGGAAACAGGGTCATAGTAGAAGATGCAGAAACCCAAGTAAAGTACAACAAGTTGCGCAAGAGGATTCATGACTCCGAGGCCGCACATCAGGAGATACACAAGACAGACAAGAGATTAATCATGGAATGGAGGGACATGGCTATCACCGCCAATGAAAGGGTAGAATATCTGGAACAGGGTTTGATGGAGCTAGAAGGAAAGATAAGAAAGAGGGTCGTTGACTTCCAGAATGCTGAAGGAAGCGAGGGAGGACATCTGGCAAGAGTATACCTGTTGTTGGGCATGCGCGAACTAGGGGACCTGATTGATGGAGTCAGAAAGATCAAGCATGGGGAAGGTCCTTTTCCACAATNTCTTAGTGTCGTTTTGGGATTGGTCTGTTTTTTATATTAATGAAATGAGGCATCTATTGGAATCTAACTTCTCCAAAGCAATTTGTCACTAGGCCTACCTCGGGCACAACGAGGCTCCCAAAATAGGACGCAAATTTACATTCCGCAATATGTGTTTAAATATTGCAAATATTTTTTTCAGAACTCTTACTGACTTGGCTACCTTTTGTTTTTCTTTCTTTCTTTCTTTTGATTATTCTCATTCTCCAAAGGTTGGTTCGTGCATACTTGCATCATCAGCTTATCTTACTAGATTCAGGGGCCCGCCACCTTCTCCTCCTCCAAGTACACCGAAAGGCAATGGACTGTTAGACCATCGAGGGCCCGACGAGTCCCGGGTTAGCAAGGCTGAATAGCATTGTTTACTTTTCTAAGAAATTATTTCCACTTTTGCATTTTTTCTTTTGTCTTAAATAATATTTTTCAATGTTCCAAAAACGTTATTTGAGTTATTAAAATCATTTTGTTTGACATTTTAAATGGCTTGATGTTTTATTATTACTATTTTTCTTTCATATCTTTATCCCTACAACATTACTATTTCCTATCTCGATGAACTGGCAACTGTGACATGTAATGAGACAACGCAACAAAAGGATAGTGATTCAGAAGAAGAGGATGTCATACCTGAGGAAAATGGTAGAGAATCACAAACAGTGGCACGAGAAACTACCATTCGCCTTACTGGGATACTGTACCACAGTCTGCACATCAACCGGGGCAACACCCTATTTGCTGGTTTATGGTACTGAAGCTGTTATTCCCGCCGAAGTAGAGATTCCTTCCTTGAGGATCATACAAGAAGCTGAGCTCAGCGACGCAGAATGGATAAAGAGTCGCTATGAGCAACTATCCCTCATAGATGGAAAAAGGATGAATGCGGTATGTCACAGACAACTTTATCAGAACAGGGTGTCCAGAGCCTTCAACAAAAGAGTCAAGCCGAGACAGTTCACACCGGGGCAGCTGGTGTTGAAGAAGATCTTTCTGCATCAAGATGAAGCCAAAGGGAAATTCTCTCCCAACTAGCAAGGTCCTTACATGGTTCACACAGTATTGATAGGGGGAGCCCTCATACTCGCAGAAATGGACGAAGAAGTATGGCCAAAACCAATCAATTCAGATGCAGTCAAGCGATACTATGTTTAATTGTTTATGTTTTAGCAAATGATGTAAATCAAACTACGCTCGACCTGATTCCCATTTAAGTGGGGATACATAGGCAGCTCTGTGGGTTCGGTCACAATTCAATAAAATTTCCACTTTCCCCATCATCAGAAACTGGGGCAGAATTTTGAGGAGGACCCTCAAAAATTTGAAGCAAGCTCAGGGATCGCAGCATATATAGCAGTCAGAAATATTTGTCCGTCTAACTAGGGAAGAATTTTGAGGAGGACCCTCAAAATTCTACGGCAAGAGAAGTCGAAATGTCTCGGATCGTGTCACAGTCACTGGTTCATCTAACCAATTTTCTAAAAAAATATATCTTTTACTATGACTTTGAAAACTACGCATGCTTGCTTTTGAAATAACTCTGTTTAGCAAATGCTACCCCAATGATTTGAACAGGATCTTCAGACCGAGCAAAGCAAGTCAAGAAATCCGACGGATACGAACCAACCTCCCCCTTACAAGAACTCATGATTTTTCTTTGAATGAAGGAACAAGGAATATGCACGCCTCAAAATCACAACCTTCATAACAACAACGATACCGAATCCACTTCCAGCTAAGAAATACTCTACTATCACTTATTGTTTCTTCTTTTTGCATGAGACTAAGCTCTGTCTCAATCTTGCATGAGGCTAATCCCTGCCTCCATATTTGCATAAGTCTAAGCTTTGCCTTCCCTTTGCATGTGACTAAGACCGATCTCAATCTTGTATGAGGCTAAGCCCTACCTCCATATTTGCATAAGGTTAAGCATTGCCTTCAATTCTGCATAAGGCTAAGCACTGCCTTCAATCCTACATGAGGCTAAGCCCTGCCTCCATATTTGCATAAGGCTAAGCACTGCCTTCAATTCTGCATAAGGCTAAGCACTGCCTTCAATTCTGCATAAGGCTAAGCACTGCCTTTAATCTTGTAGGAGGCTAAGACCTGCCTCCATATTTGCATAAGGCTAAGCATTGCCTTCCCTTTGAATGAGACTAAGCTCTGTCTCAATCTTGCATGAGGCTAAGCCCTGCCTCCATATTTGCATAAGGCTAAGCATTGCCTTCCCTTTGAATGAGACTAAGCTCTGTCTCAATCTTGCATGAGGCTAAGCCCTGCCTCCATATTTGCATAAGGCTAAGAATTGCCTTCTCTTTGCATGAGACTAAGCTATGTATCAAACTTGCATGAGGCTAAGCCCTGCCTCAGTATTTGCATAAGGCTAAGAATTGCCTTCTCTTTGCATGAGACTAAGCTATGTCTTAATCTTGCATGAGGCTAAGCCCTGCCTCCATATTTTCATAAGGCCAAACTTTGCCTTCACCTTGCACGAGACTAAGAGTTGTCTCTCTGGCATTACCCATTCTCTCTTTCAGGCTAAGCTCTGCCCTCAAATTCATACAAGACTAAGCCCTGCCTTGTCGCCCCTAGCATCATGTCTTTGCATATCATAGGTTGAAATAACGCCAACTTGTCCAAAGGCATCATTGTCTAAAGGCATCATCCTCATAGACGGAAGACACCATGTCATGGTCTGAGGATCTCTCACATTCACATATCATTATTCAAAGGCGTCATGGTTCGGAGGCATCATTTTCATGGCCCGAGAACATCATATCATGGCCTGCGAATCCCTCACTGAACAATTCATGGCCCAGGACATCATGGTCTATAGACGTCCTAACCGTCTGAAGACAATTCTCATGGTCCAAATGGAATCTGCATCATGTTTAAATTTGCGCACAAATATATGCTTGTAGTATCTCTTTACTTTCAGGTGACCCTATAAGCAACCGTTATCCCAACAGGAGAAATCTCGCTCCAGTTCCTACAAATTATCTCAAACCTGACCACTCACCATAACCATTCTTCACCTATCCCGAAATCTCGTGGTCGTCCTTGTGGTAACTTCATCAGTATACTCCGCCAATGAATCTAGAACTACACACGACCTGATTCCTGTAAAACCAGGGATATGTAGGCAGCTCAGAAGCCAGAGTGCGACTTAAATCTCTCAAACCATCTCGCTCGGTCAAAATTGGCCATCATATATTTACCCGACAACTCTTTTATCCTTCCCGGGTAAAGAGGGACAGATGTTGACACCCAATATTTCCATATAATATTTTTTTAAAGTGTCTATATACCTTCAAACTATGCATTGGCATCAATTGATATTTTTTCATAATTTCTGTATTTTTTTCTAAGGATTTATATTAATTTATCCCAGTATTTTTAGTATATAAATAATTACAAATTGCATCACAAATGATTTTATAACAATTTCATGGCTTAATATTGCTATTTATGTTTATATTAAGCTTAAAATATTTCACAAATAGCCAAAATTACATTTTTAGGTTACAGTTGCAATAACTTTATAATTATAACTCATGCATGTATTATTACATTATTTTACCAGAAAATAGCTTATTGTATTTTTAAAATGTTGAGTAATTATTTTAAAATTTTTCTATGCATGAAAATTATTTTTATAATCTGTTAATTATTTTATAAATTATTTTTTTATAAATTATTTGGGTATTTAACAAATAGCCCTATTTGATTCCTATAATTTTCCGGACCTAATCCCTCAAACATTAGCCCAAACCCCTTTAAAAGAAAACCCAGATCCCCTTTAGGCCCAATCTGATAACCCTGACCTGACCCAATACCCTGTTTAATCGTGGTCGTTGCGACCCAAAATCCCTAAGGTCGTGATGGCGCCGGACACCACTGTCAGGCAAGCCAATCATTAAATGGTTAAGTTAAATTTCCTGTGTTAGAATTTTTGAAATCATTATATTTCACTTTATTACACGATAACTGAATAAAATCCGCTAAGTAAATACGACAGTTTAATATTTCATTTTATAAAATACATCCCAAACACATCCCAGGACCCGGTGACACAAGTACATGAGCATTTTCTAAGAATTTTACAAATTCTACAAAGCATTGTCCGAAATACAAATTGGACAAAGAATAAAAATGAAAATACAATACATAGAGGAAGACTCTGCCGACTGAGGGTCATCTCCGAATGATGCAGCTCGTCTAAGTCCCCAAGTCAGCCATATTCCTAAGGAGGTACCTATGCAATAAAATGCGCAGCGAGTGTAGCATTAGTACGAAAACAACGTGTACTCAATAAGTATCCCGCCTAACCTCGAAGAGGTAGTGACGGGAGGTCGACCTGACACTCACTAGGGTCCAACAAAATAATTTAACAAGATATGATATCAGTAATAGGCATACGAGGATGATAAAAAGAGTAAACATCAAAGATAATTGTATTCAAATAAATACTAAAAGTAAATAAACAATTACTACTTCATTTTCCCCCAAATATCTTAAATAAACAATTACTACTTCTTTCCCCCCAAATATCTTGTCTCTTCAAAATCCATGAAATCATTAACAATTTAACATGTGCATACGGAATAAGGACAACCGGCCTGAGCCATCATAATAATCATATTTGTGCACTGCTGAGGGTCGAATGGCCTGAACCATAATTACATCTTTCAATCTCGCCGTGGCGTACGGTCCGCTCCCATAAGAGTGGGGGAAATAACACTCCGCTCGCAAAATGTAAATTGCGAAGCGGTCACACACAGTCATGCACAATCAACAGTCCACCCCGACTACATCGGGAAAACAAATACTCAAGTAAATGGCAATTTCTCTTTTAAAGGTCACAAAAATAGTATTTAATTCTTTTCTAGAAATCCATTTACCAAGTTCAGTAAGGTTTAAAAATTTTGAAATTCGTTAGCAAGGATACAAGAACGACAAATAAAACATGCTTTCGAGTCCTAAACTACCCGGACATAAACATAATAGTAGCTACGCACGGACTCCCATTACTTCGTGCGTACGTAGCCACCACAAATAGTAGCACACATAGTTCACCATGGGGACAATTCCCCTTCACAAGGTTAGAAATAAGACTTACCTCGCTCCGAAATTCCATAACCGGCTTCCAAGCCCTTCCGACGACTCCAATGGACTCACAACGCCCCAAAACTATCCAAATAACGACAAACCAATGAAAATATACTCTAATATTTGCAACAACTCAAATTATATAAATTTCCAACTCCGCTAGAGGAATTGACCAAAATGCCCTCGGGCCCACGTGCCCGGATTCTGAAATTTCTCTAAGATAAACTCTACCCATAGATTTATTAGTTCAAATATACAATTTACTCAAATATTCATGCTCAATTCGTGGCTAAAATCCAAATTACCAAATTTCTAGGTCTTTCCTTGAAATCCCAATTTTATATAAATTCTCATGTCTAATTCCATGTAAGATCACACATTTGGCTTAGGAATGGGAAGGAATCACTCACCTAGTAATGTATGATGAAAATACCTACTTGAAGCTCCTCAAAATCGCCCACACCAAATGAAATAATGAAGAAATGGCCAAAAATCCCGTTTTAAAAACAATCTGCCCAGCACTGCCCCTCTATGCGATCGCATAAAGGCCACCGCGATCGCATAGGCCAAACCATGCTACCCCAATCTCTGCATTATGCGATCGCACTCTACATCACGCGATCGCACAAGCCATTCCCTGTTTCCTCCCATTTTCCTCCTTCGCGATCGCAGACCTCTTACTGCGTTCGCACAAGCCAGCCCCAGGTCTTCTTCGCGATCGCACACCAACTCCTGCGATCGCATAAGCTAAAATCTCGCCCTTCAATTTTTCTTCTCCGCGATCGCATAGCACATCAGTGACACCAGAAAACACCATATGCAAAACAGAGAAAAATGATCCGAACTCACCCAGAAACACACTCGAGGCCTCCAGGACCCCGTCCAATCACACAACTTAGTCCCATAAAATCCCACGGACTTGCTCGAGGCTTCAAATCACATCAAACAATGCCGAAATCACGAATCGCACTAAAACTCAAACTTTTTGAACTTGAAATTTCAAACATCCACCTCTGATGTCGAAACCTATCAAATCACGTCCGATAGACCCCAAATTTTGCACACAAGTTGCATTCGACATTACGGACCTGCTCCATCTTCCGGAATCGCATTCCGACCCCGATATCAAAATTTCCACTTCCGGTCAGATTTCTCAAAAATCTTCAAATTTCTATCTTTAGCCAAATGACTTCAAAATAACCTACGAACATCCGAATTCACTTCCGATCGCGCTCCCAACTCCAGAATCACCATACAAAGCTATTCCCAGGCTCGGAATCCCAAACGGACATTAATATCACTGAAATGCGCTTCAAGCCAAACTTAGGAAATTTCTTCAAAAATGTTGACTTCCAAAATATACGCCTAAACGCTCCCGGGTTATCCAAAACCCAATCCGGACATACGCCCAAATCTGAAATCATCATACAAACCTGCAGGAACCTTCAGATCCTGATTCGGAGGTCGTTTACTCAGAATTCCAATCTTAGTTGATTTCTCCAACTTAAGGCTTCTAATATGAGAATTTTCTTTCCAATTTGACTCCGAACTTCCCGCAATTCAACTCCGACAACGCCCACGAGTCATAATACCTGAAATGGAGCTGCTCAAGACTTCAAACCACTGAACGACGCGCTAGAGCTCAAAACGATCGGTCGGGTCGTTACATTCTCCCCCACTTAGACAGACGTTCGTCCTCGAACGTGCCAAGAACTGCTCTAGAGTTATCTGAAATCACTTTTCAACACCTCGCGCACCTGCCCGTGCTACCACAACCCAGCTGAGCACATAGGCTTGATCAAACCTGAAGACATCCTTCTTATCCATACAATTAGCTCAGCACCCAATTCCAATACCTGAAATTCTCGGCCAGGCCTAGTTCCAATATATAAACACCGTATCGACTACCACACAATATACCAGAACATGACTGCATACCTTTGTTGAATCAGCAACATGCACCGAATAACTCATCATCTGACCATAACGACACTCCCTGAACCTTAATAGCCAAAATTTCACGAATCTGATGCTCCTAATGCACCTTAGGATATATAAATACATCCTGCTATAATGCTGGCGATACCACCACAACGGAGGAGATGTGTAGAAATTTCTAACCAATTGCGGAGTTACCCAAACATTGAATCCTTCCTCTTGACTAAGACCACCATCTCATTACAACCCAATAAGGGTAATTTTCCTTCAATGTATTTCACATAATCTTATCGCACTAGATCCCTGATCCAAAAATCTCGTCTCACCCAGTATGAACTGCTCAGACAACAAAACAACCCCAAACATGACCAACAGTCTCACATGACACCACAACGCGCCAATAGGCCATAACTCGAACATGATACATAAAGAAATGACTCAGGAAAAGACTACTCAACTCACGCAACTTATTATGAACTCTTCTCAGAAAATAGAAAGTAAAATGCAGAAAATAGATATAGGGGACCGTACTCAACATCACACTGTTACGGCATGCAACCCGATCCAGATAACATGCGCGTGGCGGCGTGCCACCCGATCCAAATAACATGCCCGTGGCGGCGTGCCACCTGATCCAAATAACATAAAATTCACGTACGAAGACATACACTGAGCTAAATTGCTCGCTACCACAAATATCGAACATCGGTCACAAGCACGCTAAGTGCACAATACCATCCTGGGGAGACTGATAAAGCCATTTGCTACAAAACTCAAGCACAACTGAGGTGCGATACATATACTCTGAATCTCAAGAGCTCTCATGCTCGCATAACATCATCGCTACACAGAGACTAAGACTCAACACATAGGGATCTATCAAGATGTTTCACAACTCATACGGCACAATCACAACATTACATGAATTGGACGAAGACGGAACAACATCTGATATTCCAACACCATCTTTGAGGAGCGCTATATAGAAATGAACATACCTGATTCATATGGAGCCCACAACCACATTGAATCCATTCACAACCCTCAGCTAATTCCGCTCACACTGCACAAGGCTAATAGCTTCACATGGGTACATAATACCCCAATTCCTCTCATAATACACAAGAACAATCATCATATCCAGGACAAACACCCCCACAATCCACAATCAACTGAACCGAACGCCTTCCAGGCATAAATTCTCAATTAAGCAATATTACACTCCTTTATACTTGGTCTAATTCTTCAAACAATCAGGTGACACTGAAGACCATACCAGCTTATTCTGAACTTTCAAATTCTTGCTCATCCGAGCTCATGACATCCTTGATAACACCGAACCGCATTCCCGATTCCTACTCCCAGCTCCACACTGACTACTGCACCCAACAGGCCGATATGGAATGGCACAGGAATTCCATCATACTTCCTAAACCGCTAATAGGGTGAACACTTCATCATAAAGAAGCATCTTACTTTCTTCAATTCAAGAGAACAATAACAACACTCAAGTGAATTCTCAAGATCACCCAACATGCAAATCCTTAAGTAGTGGTCTGAACCACCATAAACCTTCCAGGATCCGCCTACACCTGATAGGCCATATTACTCGAATTCTCCAACATGAAATCCATTATGAGGGCCGACAAGACCCACACCCATCGGCCCAAACCACATGCATAATTTACTCATACTGACAAAACTGATCGCTGTCGTACATGTGCCATTTCAACCATGGATAACCAATCCATCTTCTCGCTAATTATCCTTAATTGCCTCAGAAATAATAGTGACCCCATTCAACTCATAACAAACTCAATCCTCACTCATCCCGAGTGGCCTTGATTCACGAGACCATTCTGTCTCAATCTCATAACCCGTCTCATACCCCTCTGATATTCTTCCTACACCCCGGAGTTTACTTCTCTCACTCTCCCAATACTATCCTGCACGCTGAATCATAACATAGAACACCCCAACCATCTTCCCTTTTCTCAGATATTATACTGCAAAAGCTCGACTCTTAATCATATTACTGCCTGAAACCCTCAATCACCGCATTCTTAACTTTGAATTCATTAGGACCGCTATTGAGAGTCACCCACTCTGACTGGCCCCGAACACAATCAACTCCAAGTCTCTTCTATCACATGAACATCCTCTCAATGAAGTACGTGACTGAGTCACTACCCTTACAACTCGCCTATGCCTTAAGCATAAATTCTGAATCTTCCAAAGCCTAACCCTGGTCCAACAGGGCCAACTTTTGCACACATTCATCATTTTACTCCTTTTCCTTAGCTTTAATAACTTGCCGACAATCTGCAACCCCATGATAACACAATCCTACAACCCAACTGCGGGTGGTGGGACTCCTCCACTTAGCCCGAAGCTAATCCTTGCACTACCCTAGACCCTGTTGAGATCCTTTCCCCTTTGTTAGCATGATCTTGCTCAACCAATACGTCCAATTCTTCCAAATTCTCTTGTTAGAACCCCCTAAATACTCAAATTCTCTAGCATCATTCACACATACTGCCTCCTACCGAATAGCCACTAGAATCCCTCACAGGAACTTGCCAACCACACAACCGCTGACCAACTCACAAGAGATAACCCACCTGTGGAGATCACCAACTGACACCTTCCAACGATGTCGTACTGCACACCCTCTACAACATCAATATCCCATCCTAAGCCTGTTCTCATTCACCAACTTTACCAGTCCGTCCGCTCCTCATGGACATCTACTACATGCGCTACAATATCCCTTAATTCACCACTATGTTGCCGCTCTCCCACTTTGGTTAAACTCATTCCTTTAGGCACTACTTGACCTCCTTTCCTTATGCCTGGCCTTTTAGAAATTTTGCCGCCGCCTGACACTTCTCACATGTCTTCCTTCGTCGTATGCTGCCCAATTCAATATCATTCTCTACAGCTCTCACACCAGTAAATCACCACGACTTCAAACTCTCTGAGGATCATCTTTCTCGAGCTGCCTTCATTAGAAATAACTATTCAGTTCTGAACCACCACGCACCAGGATCTCTAACAACCGCTTCTTCAATACTACTTCACAACACTCTGACTCAATGCAACCGAAGAAACCATAGCATCGACAGACTTAACGAATTTCATTCGATTAATGACGACGATATCACATCACAGGTGAATATCCCACCTTACTTGAAAATACCAAGTCTTACTACTTTATTAATCCAAACCTTACCATTTTTAATCCAAAAGCCTTTCCTCTGCCGGAACTAAAATACTGAAATCTCGAAATCACCCTTTGAGAAGACCTCCCTTCAAGTCATTCATTACTCCGACATATGGGCAAGCATTCTACCATCATATCAACACCGCGCGATAACCAATCGTAAGCATCATAACAATCTGAGCATAGCCTCAAAGTTCTCAAAAACACAGCAACCGAGCTGAAACAACATATTATTCTTCTGCAGGGCAACAACAACAGTCCCAACCAACTGCACATGGAAAACATCTCGCACCATATCCGTAGCACCATTTCAATTCCTCAAATTCTCGATTCATAGCAAGCGATTCGCGACGTATAAGATTGGGTAGGAAGAACATAGGCATAAGCCTCAAAGGAATCGGATCACACGATGAGGAATCAAGAAGGGAAGTACTCCTACTATAGCCTCTCGAAGATAAGTACAGACGTCTCCATACCGATCCGCAAGACTCTACCAAACTTGCTCATGACTCGTGAAACCTAAGGGAACCTAGAGCTCTGATACCACGTTCTCATGACCCAAAATCCATAAGGTCGTGATGGCATCGGACACCACTGTCAGGCAAGCCAATCATTAAATGGTTAAGTTAAATTTCCTGTTTTAGCATTTTTGAAATCATCACCTTTCACTTTATTACACGATAACTGAATAAAATCTGCTAAGTAAATACGACAGTTTAATATTTTATTTTATAAAATACAGCCCAAACACATCCCAGAACCCGGTGACACAAGTACATGAGCATTTTCTAAGAATTTTACAAATTCTACAAAGCATTGTCCGAAATACAAATTGGACAAGGAATAAAAATGAAAATACAATACATAGAGGAAGACTCTGCCGACTACGGGTCGTCTCCGAATGATGCAGCTCGTCTAAGTCCCCAAGTCAGCCATATTGCTAAGGAGGTACCTATGCAACAAAATGCACAGCGAGTGTAGCATGAGTACGAAAATAACGTGTACTCAGTAAGTATCCCGCCTAACCTCGAAAAGGTAGTGACGGGAGGTCGAATTGACACTCACTAAGGTCCAACAAAATAATTTAACAAGATATGATATCAATAATAGGCATACGAGGATGATAAAAAGAGTAAACATCAAAGATAACTGTATTCAAATAAATACTGAAAGTAAATAAACAATTACTACTTCATTTCCCCCCAAATATCTTAAATAAGCAATTACTACTTCTTTCCCCCCCAAGTATCTTGTCACTTCAAAATCCATGAAATCATTAACAATTTAACATGCGCATACGGAATAAGGACAACCGACCTGAGCCATCATAATAATCATATATGTGCACTGCCGAGGGTCGAACGGCCCGAACCGTAACTACATCTTTCAATCTCGCTGTGGCGTACGGCCCGCTCCAATGAGAGTGGGGGAAATAACACTCCGCTCGCGGAATGTAAATTGTGAAGCGGTCACATGCACACACAATATTAACCATAATGTATCTTTCAATCTCGTCGTGGCGTACGGCCCACTCCCATGAGAGTGGGGGAAATAACACTCCGCTCGCGGAATGTAAATTGTGAAGCGGTCACATGCACACACAATATTAACCATAATGTATCTTTCAATCTCGTCGTGGCGTACGGCCCACTCCCATGAGAGTGGGGGAAATAACACTCCGCTCGCAAAGATTAAATTGCGAAGCGGTCACACACAATCATGCACAATCAATAGTCCACCCCGACCACATCGGGAAAACAAATACTCAAGTAAATGACAATTTCTCTTTCAAAGGTCACAAAAATAGTATTTAAATCCTTTCCAGAAATCCATTTTTACCAAGTTCAGTAAGGTTTAAACATTTTGAAATTCGTCATCAAGGATACAAGAACGACAAATAAAACATGCTTTCGGGTCCTAAACTACCCGGGCATAAACATAATAGTAGCTACGCACGGACTCTCATCACTTCGTGCGTACGTAGCCCCCACAAATAGTAGCACACATTTAATTAGTTCACCTATGGGGACAATTCCCCCTCACAAGGTTAGAAATGAGACTTACCTCGCTCCGAAATTCCATAACCGGCTTCCAAGCCCACGTGCCCGGATTTCGAAATTTCTCGAAGATAAACTCTACCCATAGCTTTATTAGTTCAAATATACAATTTACTCAAATATTCATACTCAATTCGTGGCTAAAATCCAAATTACCAAATTTCTAGGTCTTCCCTTAAAATTCCAATTTCATACAAATTCTCATGTCTAATTCCATGTAAGATCACATATTTAGCTTAGGAATGGGAAGGAATCACTTACCTAGTAATGCATGATGAAAATCCCTTCTTGAATCTCCTCAAAATCGCCCACACCAAATGAAATAATGAAGAAATGGCCAAAAATCCCGTTTTTAAAAACAATTTGCCCAGCACTGGCCCTCTATGCGATCGCATCAACGCCACCGCGATCGCATAGGCCAAACCATGCTGCCCCAATCTCTGCATTATGCGATCGCACTCTACACCATGCGATAGCACAAGACATTCCCAATTGCCTCCCATTTTCCTCTTTCGCGATCGCAGACCTCCCAGTGCGTTCGCACAAGCCAGCCCCAGATCTTCTTCGCGATCGCACACCAACTCCTGCGATCGCATAAGCTAAAACCTCGCCCTTCAATTTTTCTTCTCCGCGATCGCACTCCATGGACTGCGATCGCATAGCACATCAGTGACACCAGAAAACAACAGCAGCAAAATAGAGAAAAATGATCTGAACTCACCCCGAAAAACACTCGAGGCCCCCGGGACCCCGTCCAATCACACGACTCAGTCTTATAACATCCCATGGACTTTCTCTAGGCTTCAAATCACATCAAACAATGCCGAAATCACGAATCGCACTAAAACTCAAACTTTATGAACTTGAAATTTCAAACTTCCACCTCTGATGCCGAAACCTAGCAAATCACGTCTGATTGACCCCAAATTTTGCACACAAGTCGCATTTGACATTACAGACCTTCTCCAACTTCCGGAATCGCATTCCAACCCCGATATCAAAATTTCCACTTCCGGTGGGATTTCTCAAAAACCTTCAAATTTCTATTTTAGCCAAATGACTTCAAAACAACCTACGGACATACGAATTCACTTCCGATCGCGCTCCCAACTCCAGAATCACCATACAGAGCTATTCCCAGGATCGGAATGCCAAACGGACATAAATATCACTGAAATGCGCTTCAAGCCAAACTTAGGAAATTCCTTCAAAAATACTAACTTCCAAAATATACGCCGAAACGCTCCCGGGTTATCCAAAGCCCGATCCGGACATATGCCCAAATCTGAAATCATCATACGAACCTGCAGGAACCTTCAAATCCTGATTCGGAGGTTGTTTACTCAGAATTCCAATCTTATTTGATTTATACAACTTAAGGCTTCTGAAATGAGAATTTTATTTCCAATTTGACTTCGAACTTCCCGCAATTCAACTCCGACCACGCCCACGGGTCATAATACCTGAAATGGAGCTGCTCAAGACTTCAAACCGCTAAACGACGCGCTAGATCTCAAAACGATCGGTCGGGTAATTACATTCTCCCCCACTTAGACAGACGTTCGTCCTCGAACGTGCCAAGAACTGCTCTGGAGTTATCTGAAATCACTTTTTAACATCTCGCGCACTTTCCCGTGCTACCACAACCCAGCTGAGCACATAGGCCTGATCAAACGTGAAGACACCCTCCTTTATCCATACAATCAGCTCAGAACCCAATTCCAATACTTGAAATTCTCGGCCAGGTGTAGTTCCAATATATAAATACTGTATCGACTACCACACGATATACCAGAAAATGACTGCATACCTTTGTTGAATCAGCACCATGCACCGAATAACTCATCATCTGACCACAATGACACTCCCTGAACCTTAATAGCCAAAATTTCACGAATCTGATGCTCCCAATGCACCTTAGGATATATAAATACATCCTGCTATAATGCTGGCCATACCACCACAACAGAGGAGATGTGTACAAATTTCTAACCAATTGCGGAGTTACCCAAACATTGAATCCTTCCTCTTGACTAAGACCACCATCTCATTACAACACAATAAGGGTAACTGTCCTTCAATGTATTTCACATAATCTTATCGTACTAGATCCCTGATCCAAAAATCTCGTCTCACCCAGTATGAACTGCTCAAACAACAAAATCACCCCAAACATGTCACAATCTCACATGACACCACAACGCGCCAATAAGCCATAACTCGAACATGATACAAAAAGAAATGACTCAGGAAAAGACTACTCAACTCACGCAACTTATTATGAACTCTTCTCAGAAAATAGAAAGTAAAACGCAGAAAATAGATATGGGGGACCGTACTCAACATCACACTGTTGCGACATGAAACCCGATCCAGATAACATGCACGTGGCAGCGTGCCACCCGATCCAAATAACATGCCCGTGGCGGCATGCCACCCGATCCAAATAACATAAAATTCACATACGAAGACACACACTGAGCTAAATTGCTCGCTACCACAAATATCGAACATCGGTCACAAGCACGCTAAGTGCACAATACCATCCTGGGGAGACTTATAAAGCCATATGCTACAAAACTCAAGCACAACTGAGGTGCGATACATATACTCTGAATCTCAAGAGCTCTCCTGCTCGCATAACATCATCACTACACGGAGACTGAGACTCAACACATAGGGATCTATCAAGCTGTTTCACAACTCACACGGCACAATCACAACATTACATGAATTGGACGAATATGGAACAACATCTGATATTCCAACACCCCTCCTTGAGGAGCGCTATACAGAAATGAACATACATGATTCACATGGAGCCCACAACCACATTGAATCCATTCACAACCCTCAGCTGATTCAGCTCACACTGCAGTAGGCTAATAGCTTCACCTGGGTCCCTAATACCCCAATTCCTCTCATAATACACAAGAACAACCATCATAGCCGAGACAAACACCCCACAATCCACAATCAACTGAATCGAACACCTTCCAGGCATAAATTCTCAATTAAGCAATATTACACTATACTTGGTCTAATTCTTCAACCAATCTGGTGACTACATGTCACACTTATACAATCTTCCCGTGATCACGCTCCCACGTCCTTCCACACAAGGAAACCAGTGTGCACATCCATACCACCAACTACACTAACACTGTAAAACAATTCAAGAACCCATAACCAGGATGCTAACCTCTTTTATCAAACACTCATCTCAGGTGACACTGAAGACCATACCAGCTTACTTTGAACTTTCAAATTCTTGCTCATCCGAGCTCATGACATCCTTGATAACACCGAACCGCATTCCCGATTACTACTCCCAGCTCCACACTGACTACTGCACCCAACATGTCGATATGGAATGGCACAGGAATTCCATCATACTTCCTGAACCGCTAATAGGGTGAATACTTCATCATATAGAAACCTCTTACTTTCCTCAATCAAGAGAACAATAACAACACTCCAGTGAATTCTCACAGTCACCCAACATGCAAATCCCTAAGTAGTGGTCTGAACCACCATAAACCTTCCGGGATATGCCTACACCTGGCAGGCCATAGCACTTGAATGCTCCCACATGAAATCCATTTCGGCGGCCGACAAGCCCCGCACCCACCGACCCAAACCACATGCATAATTTAATCCCACTGACGAAACTGATCATTGCCGTACATGTGCCATTTCAACCATGGCTAACCAATCCATCTTATCGCTAATTATCCTTAATTGGCTCAAAAATAATAGTAACCCCAGTCAACTCATAAAAGCTCAATCCTCACTCATCCCGAGTGGCTTGATTCACGAGACCATTCTGTCTCAATCTCATAACCCGTATCATACCCCTCTGATAATCTTCCTACACCCCGGAGTTTACTTCTCTCACTCTCCCAATACTATCCTGCACGCTGAATCATAACATAGAACACCCCAACCATCTTCCCTTTTCTCAGATATTATACTGCAAAAGCTCGACTCTTAATCATATTGCTGCCTGAAACCCTCAAACACCGCATTCTTAACTTCGAATTCATTAGGACCGCTATTGAGAGTTACCCACTCTGACTGGCCCCGAACACAATCAACTCCAAGTCTCTTCTATCACATGAACATCCTCTCAATGAAGTACGTGACTGAGTCACTACCCTTACAACTCGCCTATGCCTTAAGCATAAATTCTGAATCTTCCAAAGCCTAACCCTGGTCCAACAGGGCCAACTTTTGCACACATTCATCATTTTATTCCTTTTCCTTAGCTGTAATAACTTGCCAACACGCCGACAATCCGCAATCCCATGATAACACAATCCTACAACCCAACTGCGGGTGGTGGGACTCCCCTACTTAGCCCGAAGCTACTCCTTTCACCACCCTAGACCCTGTTGAGATCCTTTCCCTTTTGTTAGCATGATCTTGCTCAACCAATCCGTCCAATTCTTCCAAATTCTCTTGTTAGAACCCCCTAAATACTCAAATGCTCTAACATCATTCACACATTCTGCCTCCTACCGAATAGCTACTAGAATCCCTCACAGGAACTTGCCAACCAAACAACCGCTAACCTACTCACAAGAGATAACCCAACTGTGGAAATCACCAACTGACACCTTCCAGCGACGCCGTACTGCACACCCTCTACAACATCAATATCCCATCCTAAGCCTGTTCTCATTCACCAACTTTACCAGTCCGTTCGCTCCTTATGGACATCAACTAAATGCGCTACAGTATACCCTAATTCACTACTATGTTGTCGCACTCCCACTTTGGTTAAACTCATTCCTTTAGGCACTACCTGACCTCTTTTCCTTACGCCTGGCCGTTTAGAAATTTGCATGCCGCCTGACACTTCTCTAATGACTTCCTTTGTCATATGCTGCCCAATTCAATATCATTCTCTGCAGCTCTCACACCAGTAAATCACCACGATTTCAAACTCTCTCAGGATCATCTTTCTCGAGCTGCCTTCATTAAAAATAACTATTCAGTCCTGAACCACCACGCACCACGATCTCTGACAACCGCTTCTTCAATATTACTTCACAACACTCTGAGCCAATGCAACCGAAGAAACCATAGCACCGACAGACTTAACGCCTTCCATTCGATCAATGACGACGATATCACATCACAGGTGAATATCCCACCTTACTTGAAAATACCAAGTCTTACTACTTTATCAATCCAAACCTGACCATTTCTAATCCAAATGCCTTTCCTCTACTGGAACTAAAATACTGAAATCTCGAAATCACCCTCTGAGAAGACCTCCCTTCAAGTCATTCATTACCCCGACATATGGGCAAGCATTCTACCATCATATCAACACCGTGCGATAACCAATCGTAATCACCATAACAATCTGAGCATAGCCTCAAAGTTCTCTGAAACACAACTACCGAGCTGAAACAACATACTATTCTTCTGCAGGGCAACAACAACAGCCCCAACCAACTGCACATGGAAAACATCTCGCACCATATCCGTAGCACCATTTCAATTCCTCAAATTCCCGATTCATAGCAAGCGATTCGCGACGTATAAGATTGGGTAGGAAGAACATAGGCATAATCCTCAAAGGAATCGAATCGCACGATGAGGAATCAAGAAGGGAAGTACTCCTAATAGCCCTGTAGCCTCTCGAAGATAAGTACAGACGTCTCCATACCGATCCGCAAGACTCTACTAGACTTGCTCATGACTCGTGAAACCTAAGGGAACCTAGAGCTCCGATACCACGTTCTCACGACCCAAAATCCATAAGTTCGTGACGGCATCTGACACCACTGTCAGGCAAGCCAATCATTAAATGGTTAAGTTAAATTTCCTGTTTTAATATTTTTGAAATCATTACCTTTCACTTTATTACACGATAACTGAATAAAATCTGCTAAGTAAATACGACAGTTTAATATTTTATTTTATAAAATACATCCCAAACACATCCCAGAACCCGGTGACACAAGTACATGAGCATTTTCTAAGAATTTTACAAATTCTACAAAGCATTGTCCGAAATACAAATTGGACAAGGAATAAAAATGAAAATACAATATATAGAGGAAGACTCTGCCGACTGCGGGTCGTCTCCAAATGATGCAGCTCGTCTAAGTCCCCAAGTCAGCCATATTCCTAAGGAGGTACCTATGCAACAAAATGCGCAGCGAGTGTAGCATTAGTACCAAAACAACGTGTACTCAGTAAGTATCTCGCCTAACCTCGAAGAGGTAGTGACGGGAGGTCGACCTGACACTCACTAAGGTCCAACAAAATAACTTAACAATATATGCTATCAGTAATTGGCATACGAGGATGATAACAATAGTAAACATCAAAGATAACTGTATTCAAATAAATACTAAAAGTAAATAAACAATTACTACTTCATTTCCCCCAAAATATCTTAAATAAACAATTACTACTTCTTTTTCCCCCAATTATCTTGTCACTTCAAAATCCATGAAATCATTAACAATTTAACATGCGCATACGGAATAAGGACAACCGGCCTGAGCCATCATAATAATCATATATGTGCACTGCCGAGGGTCGAACGACCCGAACCATAATTACATCTTTCAATCTCGTTGTGGTGTACGACCCGATCCCATGAGAGTGGGGAAAATAACACTCCGCTCGCGGATTATAAATTGCGAAGCGGTCACATGCACACACAATATTAACCATAATGTATATTTCAATCTCGCCGTGGCGTACGGCCCGCACCCATGAGAGTGGGGGAAATAACACTCCGCTCGCAAAATGTAAATTGCGAAGCAGTCACACACAGTCATGCACAACCAACAGTCCAACCCGACTACATCGGGAAAACAAATACTCAAGTAAATCACAATTTCTCTTTTAAAGGTCACAAAAAGAGTATTTAAATCTTTTCCAGAAATCCATTTTTACCAAGTTCAGTAAGGTTTAAACATTTTGAAATTCGTCAGCAAGGATACACGAACGGCAAACAAAACATGCTTTCGGGTCCTAAACTACCCGTACATAAACATAATAGTAGCTACGCACAGACTCCCGTCACTTCGTGCGTACGTAGCCCCACAAATAGTAGCACACATTTAATTAGTTCACCTACGGGGACAATTCCCTCTCACAAGGTTAGAAATGAGACTTACCTCGCTCCGAGATTCCATAACCGGCTTCCAAGCCTTTCCGACGACTCCAATGGACGCACAACGCCCCAAAATTATCCAAATAACGACAAACCAATGAAAATATACTCTAATATTTGCAACAACTCAAATTATATAAATTCCCAACTCCGCTCAAGGAATTGATCAAAATGCCCTCGGGCCCACGTTCCCGGATTCCGAAATTTCTCGAAGATAAACTCTAACCATAGCTTTACTAGTTCAAATATACAACTTACTCAAATATTCATGCTCAATTCGTGGCTAAAATCCAAATTACCAAATTTCTAGGTCTACCCTTAAATTCCCAATTTTATACAAATTCTCATGTCTAATTCCATGTAAGATCACATACTTAGCTTAGGAATGGGAAGGAATCACTTACCTAGTAATGCATGATGAAAATCCCTTCTTGAAGCTCCTCAAAATTTCCCACACCAAATGAAATAATGAAGAAATGGCCAAAAATCCCGTTTTAAAAACAATCTGCCCAGCACTGCCCCTCTATGCGATCGCATAAAGGCCACCGCGATCGCATAGGCCAAACCATGCTGCCCCAATCTCTGCATTATGCGATCTCACTCTATACCACGCGATCGCACAAGCCATTCCCAGCTGCCTCCCATTTTCCTCCTTCGCGATCGCAGACCTCCCACTGCGTTCGCACAATCCAGCCCTAGGTCTTCTTCGCGATCGCACACCAACTCCTGCAATCGCATAAGGTAAAATATCGCCCTTCAATTTTTCTTCTCCGCGATCTCACTCCATGTACTGTGATCGCATAGCACATCAGTGACACCAGAAAACAACAGTTGCAAAACTGAGAAAAACGATCCGAACTCACCCCGAAACACAGTCGAGGCCCCCGGGACCCTGTCCAATCACACGACTCATTTCCATAACATCCCACGGACAGGCTTCAAATCACATCAAACAACGCCGAAATTACGAATCGCACTAAAACTCAAACTTTATGAACTTGAAATTTCAAACTTCCACCTCCAATGCCGAAACCTATCAAGTCACGTCCGATTGACCCCAAATTTTTCACACAAGTCGCATTCGACACTACGGACCTGCTCCAACTTTTGGGATCACATTCCGACCCCGATATCAAGATTTCCACTTCCGGTCGGATTTCTCAAAAGCCTTCAAATTTCTATCTTTAGCCAAATGACTTCAAAATAACATACGGACATCCGAATTCACTTCCGATCGCGCTCCCAAATCCAGAATCACCATACAGAGCTATTCCCAGGCTCAGAATCCCAAACGAACATCAATATCACTGAAATGCGCTTCAAGCCAAACTTAGGAAATTCCTTAAAAAATGTTTACTTCCA
Source organism: Nicotiana knightiana (assembly GCA_005239525.1). NCBI lineage: Eukaryota > Viridiplantae > Streptophyta > Magnoliopsida > Solanales > Solanaceae > Nicotiana > Nicotiana knightiana. The sequence goes on from ML369190.1 coordinate 27,666, forward strand.
AAATATATGCCGAAACGCTCCCGAGTTATCCAAAGTCCGATACAGACATACGCCCAAATTCGAAATCATCATACGAACCTTCAGGAACCTTCAAATCCTGATTCGGAGGTCGTTTATTTAGAATTCCAATCTTAGTTGATTTCTTCAACTTAAGGCTTCTGAAATGAGAATTTTCTTTCCAATTCGACTCCGAACTTCTCGCAATTCAACTCCGACCACGCCCACGGGTCATAATACCTAAAATGGAGCTGCTCGAGACTTCAGACCGCTGAACGACGCGCTAGAGCTCAAAACGACCGGTCGGGTCATTACAGTTGATCTTTTAGATCAACAGTCACAAAACCCCTTTCCATAATTAATCCTAACCTAAACCCCTAACCCTTCTCATTTTTTNCCTGTCTCAAGCCATTTTTCGTTTGTAAGAAAGAATTTCTTCTTGTTTTTACTACGGATCTATGGGTTCTTGACCTATTCTCTTCACCTCTTCTATTTTTCTTAAAATCCTAGTTCGATACAGTTGATTCTTCTTAGATTTTTATAGACCTGAGGTGATTTAAATGTTATTAAGTATTTTCCTTCAAAAGATCCCTTATTTTAATTGATTATTTTGATTTTAATCACTCTTCCTAAACTAGGGTTCGTCCTAAACTGTTTTTCAAAGACTTTTCTGACTTCTAAGTGCTTAATTAATTGTTCTTTCATCATCGTGACTGAATTTTGCAAGAATATTCAAACCCTAGTTGATTCTATGTGATATACTAGTCTTCAATCTTTGCTTCAATACTTTGGGTGTTTCTGTGATACCAGTCATATTGGTTTACCCGTTTTCCCTGTTAAAACCTAGTATTCTTGGGGATTTCTGCCCTAATTGACCTTTGCTAGGGTTCGAACCAGCTTTCTTGTTAAACCCGGTAATTCTGTGAAGTTTTACTCATTTATTTTCTATTTATGGAACCTGAGTGATTCTTCGGGTAAAATCAGTATTCTTTAAAGATTATTACTGATTATTGCCTATTATTTTGCCCTATTAAAATCTCTGTGCACAGATCTTATTTGTTTCCCTATTTTGCAACTTTAATTGATTACACCTGCCCTAATTAGTTGTCCGTATGACTTTGGGATTTTACCAACTTCCTATTTGGTATGATTTGGATTCCTTTCCTTAATTAACTCCCATGTTGTGACCGTTAATTGATTACCCCAAATTAAGGGGTCTATTCCAGACTCCCTTATGTGAATTGATCCTGTGATTATTTGACTGCCCTTAATTGACTGACTTTTGATTCTCTTTACCTTATTTGTTCTACCTCCTAAGTACTATATATACACTCTTATTTTACCTCTAAAATACAACAAAAATAGTTCAAAAATATACACGCACATACAAACTTTCTCTCATCTCTCTCTGGTACTTGTGCTCATTGCTTGTCTAGCCGGCTGAAAGCCAAGGCTAGACTGTGGAATTCTACCTACTTTACTTTCTGTTTTGCTTCCTTAACTAGTATGTTTATTCTCCTAATTCCATTCCTTCTAATATGAATTTTAAACCTATGTGCTCCTTGTTGCTCCATAGTCGTTAAATCCATGTCTCCTTCTGCACTAGTTTAATTGCTTATGTACTTAATTCTATGTTCTTTCCTGTTTGATGCTTTGATCAGTATGCTTAAGTTTCACCCTCTCTTGTTCATTGTTTTAATCAGCATGTCCCTTCTGCTTGATTATTCAATATGGTATTAAAACATTTTATTTACTTTGTGTCTTCCATGTCCTGTAGTATGGCTACTTTGTGTAATTGAATTTTTGTGGCTCTTTATGTATTACTCAACATGAGTACCTCTGTATCCAGACCTATGTCTCACTGTGTTTAACCAACATTGTTTATCGCAGTGCTTAAATCTTGTGCCTTCTTGTCTCTTGTCTTAAGTAGCATGTTTATCCTATCACTAAGTATGATTGTGAGATTTGAGTGATTTATGTTTAGACCTTAAATCAGTTTGACCTAGTTAATTCCTGCCTCCTCTGTGTCCCGATTAACTAGCATGACTGTCTTCACCCTTCTTCTTATATGCTTCTGTTTCAAACGTCCTGTGTTCCCAACCCCCTTGCTCCCTTTTGTGTAACTGTTTGTTCACCTAGAACTAATTAACAAGCTGAGGCTGAATCTGAGCAATGTGATGCTTTGTGACTATGTTGTTGTTTGCTGAAACTTCATTTCCCTCACAATGTTTTCAACATGTTTTTCACTCCTAATATGTTTTTCTAAACTATTGCTACTCCAAAAGTATTTTCACTCCTAAAGATTTTACCTCTATACTATTTTTACTAAGTTCTTCCAAACTATGTCAAGCACTCTCATTTCTACTCTTAGATTACTTAAGTTCTGCCCCTCCGGTGTGTGTACTGCCTAGGAATCCATGAGATTCCTCCGAACTCTGGCACACTAGGGTTGGTCTTTCCACACTGCACATAATCGCTTCCCTACTCAAAGGATCTTGGTGTGAGTATTGCCCGGGATCCCTGAAGTCCTTAGGGAACTTTGACACACCAGGACACCTTATTGGCTATGAGACTTTGGCATCCTGGACTGTTTTGAAGGCCTGGTATTTCCAGGTTCACTTTGGGCCTATCTCAGGCTCCCTATAGCATAGCTTATATTTATTATGTGATTCATTCATTTATGATATGTAATAATAACCTTTGTAAACAGATATTGGGGAAATTAGTAAAAAGGAAAGGATTCTTATATAATTTTTGTGGGGAAATCGGGTAGAAAGCATGCCCTTAGGATTATTATGACTATTTCTTACATTAGAAATCATGTTCTTAGGTTTATTTGCTTGCGTTAGAAGCCATGCTCTTAGGATTGTTTGGCATATTAAAAAACATGTTGTACGTGCATTATGACAGTTTTATGAAATTCTGCTTTCTAAATTTCTACATAACCATGTCCACCTAAGAATTGTGTTACTAAGCTACTATTGTTACTGTATAAAGACGTTCATTCTCCTATGTGCATTAGAAACTATGATTTAGGACTTCTATTGCATTTGCTTTAATACCACGCCTGCATCGTGTAAAATCAGTAATTATCCTGTCCATAAGAGTTTTTAAAAGCAATCGCAACACCTAGATATCATGTTATAGAGATAAATGTGTATAAAACCAGTTTTGTAATATTCAGCACCTAGACAGCATGCCTATAGGACATAAAGAACTCAATTGTCTGTTTAGAATCACTTGTTAGTACTAAGACTCGGATAACAATTAGATATCATGTTTATAGGACATCACAGATTTACCCCTGAGCAAGCTTGTAGGGTAATTAACTCTTATAAAAATGGTAAAACTGTGCTTTGTTTAATTATTTGTGAACTGCCCAGATTCAGCAAGTCTTAAAATCAGTAGGCAAACTAATTAGGTCTCCACTGCCTCGATTTAATAGATATTGCATACATTCTGTTTTCATGCTCACATAGATATCCTGTTTTAGGATTTTGAAATGTCTGAAATCCTGCTATTTGAGACGTGCTATTGTCTGCATACTTGAGGAGGCAAAATTGAGCGTTTAATTTTTCCTTATGTGAATGTCCTATTTGTTCTTGCTTGTGGCTTAGATTTTTCTCCTTTTAAGCACTTTAGGAGAGTCTGGAACCACCTTAATTAGAGGTCTTAAACACCTCCAGGGCATAAGAAAAGGGACGGGTAATGCACGCTTAGAGTTCGTTTAATTAAAATCGGTTATACAATCGCTAAGGGAGGGTAATTGGGTAGTAAAAAGAATATGATGACCTGTGCGCTAATGCCACGTGTAACCCCTCTAGTTGAGGAAGGATTACCGGGTATTGTACAGATGTGATCATATAGGCTAATAACTTAGGACTTCCCTATCTTTATACATATGTGTTCTTAGACTACTTACCTATTAAATTTCCTTTATCTTATTTACATATGTGTGCTTAGACTGCTTATCTGTTAAATGACTAATTCACCAGGTAAGTTTGGTTGGGACCCACCGTTGTGGACCTCGAGGGGTGCCTAAGACCTTCCCCTCAGGGTAATTTCAAGCCCTTACCTAATCTCTGGTAATGTAGACTGGTTTCATGAGTTACTTGCATTAGGTGCCCTAACGCACCTTAAATACGTTAAGTGGCAACTCTTCAATTTCCATACCCCTTTTCCCAAAAGAAAAGGAGTTGTCGAATGTCGAAACTTCGATTCCGCGCGAGAAAAAGGGGGGCGCGGCACCTAGCAGACTTTTTTTGTGGGACGTACATAGTTTAGACTCATGCGGTCTAGGAGTGAAAAAACATGCAGTTTAGACTCATGCGTCAAGGAGCATTGCAACTTCAAGGATAATACTTCTTCAAATACTTGCCATTGATAGGGTCGATTTTCATGCCATCTGCATTTTTCAGCTTGTAAGCCCCACTTGAGTAAGCTTCTTGTACGACATGACACTTACCATTTTGAAGTGAACTTCCCTACAGGTTTATGGGAAGTAATTACGGGTCTTCGTACGGCAAGGACTTGTTCTCATACTTGAAAGGATCTCGGGCGAACTCTTTTATTGAAGGCACGCGACAATCGAGCTTGATAACATTCAAGACTCTGTTGAGCTTCCAACCTCTTCTCATCAAGAGCTTCCAACTCTACTAATCGAAGTCGAGCATTTTCTTCATCAATGATCCCTTCTTGGATAGCTAATCGTAATGAAGGTATTTGACGCTCGAGTGGTAAGACGGCTTTGACTCCATATACGAGCGCATTAAGAGTAGCTTGTGTTGGTGTGCGGTGAGTTGTCCTATATACCCATAGAGCTTCTTCCATACGGTCATGCCAGTCTCGTTTGGATTTAGAGACAACTTTCTTTAACAAGTTGCATGGAGTCTTGTTGAATGCCTTAGATAGACCATCAGCGACATCATTGTACATCGAAGAGTTACATTGCTTGAAGCCAAAGAGATCACAAATCTTGTTCATCAACCTATTATCGAATGGCTTTCCATTATCTGTTATTATGTAAAGAGTAATTCCAAAGCGATAGATTATGTTTACTTGGACGAAACTTGCAACATTTTCCTTCTTTACCTCCTTAAGAGCAACAACTTCAGCCCATTTTGAGAAGTAGTCAGTTGCAGCGAAGATGTATAGGTGCCCACCAGAGGACTTTGGCAGTGGTCCAACAAAATCAAATCCCCAAACGTCAAATGGCCAGGATGCCACAGTGGGGTGCAACACTTCAGGAGGTTGATGAATAAAATTCACATGGAATTGACAAGCCTTGAATCTTCGAGCATAGTCCAAGCAATCTTTTACCATCATTGACCAATAATATCCCTTTCTTTTAATATGGAAGTGGAGATTTGGTCCAGACTGATGTGACCCACATGCCCCAGAATGTGCCTCTTGCAAAGCATGGAGTGCTTCTTCTTCCCCTAAGCATCGCAAGAGTATTCCCTCGAATGACCTTCTGTATAGAGTATATTTGTAGTAAAGGAAACGAGGTGCACGATGACGGATTTCAGTCCTTCTCCTCGGATTTTCTGGAAGTATCCCATAGCTTAAGTAGTCGATAATGGGTTGTCGCCATTCTTCTTTCTCAACTTCAGAAATAGAGACAAGATGCTTGAGTTCATCTTCTTCACCTTCAGCCTCATTGGGCGGCGGTACCACCCATTTTTAGCAGACAGTAACTTGCGCTTGATCAGGCTGGGTTAATGATGAAGCTAGGGCAGCTAAAGCATCAGCCTTCTTGTTCTCTTTCCGTGGAACATGTTGAATAGTCACGTCACGGACCCATCCAATTATTTTTTTAGCATAATCATGATATGGGCGTAGTTCAGGTTTTTTGACCTCGTAACTACCTAAAAGCTAGTTGATCACCAACTGAGAGTCACCAAAGACTTGCAATTGCAACCGCTTAATTTTGACAGTCATTTCAAGCCCAAGTATTAGTGTTTGATACTCAGCAACGTTATTAAAGCAGAGTTGCATCAATGTAAAAGAGTAGGGCAAAACTTCACCTTGATAAGTGACGAATACTACACCAGCACCAGCTCCTTGGCGATGTCCAACACCATCAAAGTACATCTTCCATGGAGGTTGAACTTCAATGACCATTGTGTCCTCATCAGGTAGTTCGTTAGTTAGCTCCCAATCATCAGGTATAGGGTGATCTGCCAAAAGTCTGCTAACGTTTTTCCTTTTATAGCCTTTTGAGGGATGTACACAATTTCAAATTGTTGAAACTGGAGGTACCACATTGCGAGTCGATCACTAAGGATAGGTTTTGACATCACAAACTTGATGGGATTTGCTATAGAAACCAAACTAACGATATGAGCTTAAAAGTAGTGCTTCAACTTTTGGATTGAGAAGACTAGCAACAAAAATAACTTTTCAATTGGCGAGTAATTCAGCTCATTTTTGTGTCATCATCCTGCTCAAGTAGTAAAGGGAGTTTTCTTTCCCTTCATTATTTTCTTGGGCCAACAACGCTCCAACAGACCTTGCACTATGCTAAAATGTATAGTATCAGCGACTTTCCAAGTATAGGGGCTTCCAAAACTGGAGGCTTCATCAAGTAGGATTTAATGCTCTCGAAGGTATTGCTACACGCTTGGTCCCATTTGAAAGGGACACCTTTCTTCATAAGGCGACTGAATGGTTGGCACCTCCCAGATAGTTTTGAGATGAATCTCCTAAGGTACGCTACCTTTCCTTGCAGACTTTTCAATTCGTGAATATCCCGAGGCTCAGGCATTTTCAAGATTGCATCTACTTTGGATTGATCAATTTCAATCCCTCGATGTCGGACAATGAAACTAAGGAACTTTCTAGAAGAAACTCCAATGGCACATTTCAATGGATTCATCCTAAGTTGGTACCTCTAAAGCAACTCGAACACCATTCTCAAGTCATTCAAGTGGTCGCTCTTCTCTCTTGATTTTACCACGAAGTCGTCAACATAGCATTCGACATTTGTGTGGATAAAATCATCAAAAACATTCTGCATAGCCCTTTGGTAAGTAGCATCAGCGTTCTTCAATCCAAAAGGCACTACCTTGTAGCAATGAATGCCCTTGGGGGTACGGAATATAGTAAGTTCTTCATCTTTTGGCGCCATGAGAATTTGGTTATAGCCCGATGAACCGTCCATAATTGACATTGCCTCGTACCCAGTAGTAGCATCAATCATCAACTCTGGAATAGGAAGCGGTAATTAATCTTTCGGGCACGCATTTTTGATATCGCTGAAGTCAACGCCCACCCGAATCTGGACATTTTTTCTTCCTTACAGGGACAATACTTGAAACCCATGTTGGGTATTTAACTTCACGAATAAATCCATCTTCGATGAGTTTGTTTACTTCGGTTTCAATCAAGGGAACCAAGTCCGACCTAAAGAACCTTTGGGCTTGTTTAACAGGGCGAGCACCATTCTTGACGGCAAGGTGATGGACTGCTACTTTCAGGTCCAAGCCAGGCATCTCTTTGTAGATCTAAGCAAAGACATCCCTGAACTCCTTGAGTAACTCAATATAAGTTCTTTCTTCATCAACTTCTAGTAAAGCACTTAGGTAGGTGGGTCTTGGTTCTTCATCGGTGCCAAGGTTAACTTCTTCTTAGGCATCAATTGTAGTCTTCACTCCTTCTTCAAGTTCAGGTGGAACATCTTCTGCATCTTCATCTTCTTGAGAGTCCCCATCGTTGAAGGATATGTGATAACACAATGAAACATCCTCCAATTCTACATTATCCTCCATTGAAAATGGAACACCATTCTCCCCTTGTACAGTAACATGATACGAAGAATCCACACTTTCTTCATCTTCGTCGCATTCCTTAGTGTAGACCACAGTATATGGATTTACCTTCAGTACTTCTTTGCATGAAACCACAGGTTTTGTTTGTCGCCTCATTCTAGAAGGAACCAAACTTTGGAAATCCTTAGAGATCTTCTAGATTTTGGGCGAAACGGGTGTTATTATGCTTTGAAAATTTCTCTGGAACTTGTTCCCCTTCTTTAATGAACCCAATCTCTCAAACACGAAAGTCCTCATAGTTGATTTTCCAAGTCGATCAAAGACATAAGGCTTGTTAGAAGTGGAAGATTCATCTTCTACAGTGATATAATTGTTGCTCGCCCTTCTTATGGATATGTGCACTGGTGACGGTTGCTTGTATCCTAAACCTTCACATGGTTGTCTCGTTGCAGCTTCTGATGGTAGCTTCCCTAACCTTGACGGCTCATTAGGATTGTATACAAATTTTGCAAATACCCTGTAAGCGTTATGATCAAACCTTTATATGTTCACTTTGTAAGGAGTGCCATATACTACAACGATTTTGGGCTACAAACCCTGCAAGCAGCTTCGAGGAAAACTTTACTGCCTCAATTCATTTTACTGGAAGAGTTAACTCCTTTAGCATGTTAGTTTGGAGATTAGATTATTCACCTTCATCTTTCTTCCTTTTAGGGACATATTAGAGCGCGGGACTTACTTTCTTGCCATAAGATGCAATATCCCCTCTATGAGATTTATTTGCATTAGGTTGTACCTCCTCAGTAACATCTTTGGCTTTACCAATAGTCACCTCAGCTGTTTTAGTTGCGGGCTCGTCATTCTTGCATTTCATGCCATCATCAGCTTTTAGCTCCTTCACAATGCGGTTCTTCAAGTAGAAATTTGCATCGGTGAAGTGTGACTCTACCTCGGTAAATAGCTCATCCTCATCAACTATCTTCTTCTCGACTTCACCCTCGTAGTATTTTAAACATTGATCGGAAGTAGATGGAACTACTTTATTCTCATGTATCCAAGGCCTTCCAAGAAAGATGTTGTATGAAGTCTTTGCATCGATCACATGCATCCATGCACTTGATTGCATATCTTCAATGGTGATTCCCAGCCTGATCGTGCCTATGGCTCTTTTCCTCCCTTGGTTGAATCCTTGGATCATCACACGACTTTCTGAGAGTTCGTTCATGGGAATACCACGTTCTTTCACAGTGCAAATTGGAAAAATGTTCATTGAGGATCCCCCATCAACCAAAATTTGATTTACCCTTTCATCACGCATATGGCCAACCATGTACAATAGGCGATTATGAAGAGTGTCAACTAACAGAAGATCATCATTTGTGAACGTAACTTTTTCCTCGCACGCGTTAACTTCTTGAGGAATAGCCTCGATGAGCTTTTCTGAAGACGGTGCCAACGGTAGGTCATCACCCTTTTCTTCCCCTTTATCAGCATTGCAACAAGAGGCCTCAATACTATCACGGGAAATATTCATGCGGAACCAACATGGCAAGAAATCCTCCATGGTCACTGGATTTCGTGGATTTTGAGGGTGGCGCACCTCCACTTTTGCTTTATTTAAATACTTAATTGGATTCCATCTTCAGTCTTTTCACCATTATTTTGCTTGTTGGTTGTTTCATTGATCCTTTTCGTGGGCTCCTTTTGTGGCGCCTAATACGAGTCACCAACGTCCAACATTCATCATCCTCAGGTTGATCGTCTTCAACTTTGTTGTTCTCCAGTAATTCTTCATCTTTACTTTCTTTAAAACTACATAATTCATCTGGACTGAATGAGCCAAATGTGATAAAGACTTGGTTTGCACTTGCTTTCTCATCTTCAAGCACGATCTTCTTTTCACGATCCAAGTCCATAACTTTGTCCTTGAAGACAAAGCACTTCTCCAAAGGGTGGCCCACAAGTCGATGATATTTGCAGTAATTTGGGTCATCAGTTTTGCCAGCTTCATTTGGCCGCTTCATCTACGGAACCTCAATGAGATTTAACTCGAGGAGTTCTTCGAAAATTACTGGCACATCCGAATCCAAACATGGGTACTCTTTCTCCTGCATTTCTTTTAGAGTCAACTTTCCACTTGGCTTATCTTGAAACGAAGTGGATTTCATACTCTGCTTCTTGCTCACCTTCATCATTAACTTCACAGGTGATGTGTTGACATTCATAGCTTCTTTGTTTTCAGATCTTGGTACAAACTTGCTCCATTTTATCACTTCTTTCTTGTTGCTCCCTTTGCGAGGTTCATAGATGGGCAGCCTTTCGTTTCCAGCGGAGGTCATGCTCAATTCCATGTCATTGGCACGAGTTGCAAGTTCTTCAAATGTGCTAGGCTTGATACCTTACAAGATGTAACGCAATCCCCAATGCATACCTTGGATGCGCATCTCTATGCCAGAAGTTTCACTAAGCCTGTCTTTACAGTTGAGGCTTGCATTCCTCTAAAGATTGATAAAGTCGATAACTAGTTCACCCTTCCGTTGACGAGTATTTGTGAGTTCCACCATGACCACAGTGCGCCTTGTGCTATAAAAGTGATTGAGGAAATCTTGCTCTCGTTGATCCCAATTATCAATAGATCTCACCTCGAGGTCTGTACACCAATCAAAAGCATTTCCCTTTAGCGAGCGGGCGGACTGCTTGACGAGGTGATCTCCATAAGTCCCAGTGTTGTTGATCGACGAGAATCATCCTTTCATATTAGACAAGAATAGCCTTAGTAGATTCTACTCGTCTTGGGGGAGAATCACTCTCTGGAACTTCTGGGAGCTTGTCATGTACGTGGGTAGATTCTTCTTCCATCAAGATTCCCACCCTATTTTTAGCTTGTCGATTCTAGCATCTTGATTTTGCATGCACTTGGTCAAGCCAGTGATTGCTTCCGTCAAGTTTGCCAACTGCTCCTCCAAAGATGAAGTGTTTGTCACCATGGCTTGCATGATTATCGTGGACTATGGAGAGTAGCATGTATTGTCACACAGATTGATCCTCAATTGGCTCAAGCTATGTGGTGTAAGTGGGGATGATCCGTCACTTGAAGCATCATCATTTTCCTTCACACAAGAGTGCATAGATCCGGAGAGGTCAAGCAGAGCAATAAGTTTTTTGATCTTTTCAGCAACATTGCTTCCTCCTTTGGGTGCGTTTGTGGAAGTTCTTGCTCCTTTTGAGGATGAAGATATGAAAACAGGGGTTGATGCGGACAACACTTGGGGTTCTTGTTGTCCTAACGAGCTTGTTTTCTCTTCGTAACTGGTCCAAAGCTTCCAAAAGTAACATCAAGGATGCTTTCCACATTAGCATAGAACCTGGAATTAGCAGCCTTGGTGGAAGTTGAACTGGAGTTGATTTTCTTTGAAGACATTTTGATGTTCTTAAACTTTGGTGATTGAAAAGTTGAGATGAGAGGTAGATATTGTCCCACTGGGCGTGCCAGAATTTGTAGACAATAAATTGCATCGAGAAAATAAAATCAAGACCAAAAATATTGCAACAATTGTAGTATTTGACTTCAAATAATATGAGTGTACAATCTCTATGAATCCACTGATTCTTTTTTCCAATAGTAAATAAATTCAACGGCCTACGAGCTTGATCTTGAATATATAGTTGTTGCCACAAACGATGATCTTATTCTTGAGCTTGAGCTTGATTGCTTGAACTTGACCTTGATTTGTTCTTCGTTCTTGAGCTTGAACTTGAACTTGATTTCTTGAAGCTTGAAACTTGTAGAGAAATTTGCGGTGTTTGATCCACAAGCTCTCTCTTGCTTCTTGTTATCACTTCTGGTGTCTTTTCTAGGTTATGAAGACCCTTATTTATAGTTGTGGGAGGGAAGAGTTATGATAAGAATAAACTCTTTCCGACAAATCAAATTTAAGTGTGACAAGGCCGCATTTGATTGGCCAGAACATGTCACTTGCACACGTGGCGCGATTTCATTAGCCTTTTAATGTGACTTGGCATGCCTTGTAATTTTGACACATGGCATGATCCTATTGGCTCTTTCTCTTGACTTGGCATGCCACGTCATTTGACACATGGGATCAAATCGGGCCTCCAGGAAAATGACATTTTGGGCTTAATGAAGTGGGCTCATCACTTTAGCCCAATTAAATGGGCTAGCCCAAGAGTGGTCTTTGATAAAATAAAAAAAAGCTCTGACTTCTATCTAGATTTCTCTCTATAGAACATCGAGGTTGACGCACCGACGATGAGCTAATGTGTGCCTCTACCGGCATGGGTAGAGGGAGACCAAAGAGAGTGATTTTGATCACAAATCCAATCAAAGAACTAGTAAGTAAGACTACAATTTATGCGAAGGAGAAAATGAGAGAGACTGAGGACATGTATAGCCTCAGAGTGCAATAGAATAGTTGAAAAACTTGGGAGAGATGTGTCCGCCTTTTCATGGATCAAATTCAACTCGATCACCTCCAATTGATAATGGAGGCCAAACAATGGTGACATCGACTAGGATTCCAAATGCTGAGCTGATTGGTGCTGATAAGGTGAATCAGATGAAGGTGACAGAGCAGCTAGGTACAAATAAGCCAATTGCGGAACAGGAAGCTCAGATTCACAAAAAAATAGATGTGGAGCTGCAGAAGAACAAAAAGGAATGGGTGAACTTATTTGTTGGGAACAATTTACCAGCTAGAGGTATGAATCTCAAATTTGTTGCACTTATGGTAAAGGATGGAGAAAAAGTAATTGAATTGGATAGTGATGAGGTAGATTGAGAAACGGCAAAATGGAAACATGCAATTGTGTTATATGTTGTTGGAGATTCTTCCTCAATAGGAGCTCTATATCACTTCATCACTACTCAGTGGAACTTTATTAGCAAGCGTAAAATCTACTTTCTTAGTGATGGCTACTTTGTAGTTAAATTCAATAGTGTGGAAGATAGGGATGCTATGTTGATGTCAGGGCCACACACTATAAGGAATAAACCTATTATTGTTAAAGCATGGTCGCCCAACTTTGATTTTGATATAGAGGTGTTACAGACAATTCCTATATGGGTTAAGCTACCAAATTTACCGCTAAATTACTTGAGTATGGACTCACTTAGTAGAATTGGTAGTGGATTAAGAGCCTCAATCTATGCAGATGAATGCACGACTAAAGTAGAGAGGATTTCTTATGCAAGACTGCTATTGGAGATGGATGTCACAAAGAACATGCCTAAAGTCATTAAATTCATGGATCTGATAGGAAAAGTTTTTAAGCAACAAGTTGCATATGATTGGATTCCTGAATATTGCCATATTTGTCTACAAGTTGGCCATGTTTGTAGAACAACACAGATCATACTTGAGGCCAAACAACACCAGCAAAAACCAAGGATGGAATGGAGAAGAAGAACGTACCCTGAGAAAGTGGAAATAGCTACAAAGGAAAAATCTAATAGCATACTAAATGTGAAATCACAACGGGAAGTACAGAGCATAAGGCCAATTCATGAGGATGACAAAGCAACAGACTGGGAGAAAGCCAAAGGAAAATCTGCAGCAAAAGGTGGATAGTCCAATAAGGGAAGCAACATGCATTAATGTAGTTAATGGATTCAGTACATTAACTATTGCAATAGCTGGTGAGACAGTGGACAGTACTACTAGAGAGAAGGGGCAATGCAGTTACCAAGGTGATACTAGGGATCCTAAGCTCAAGTAATTAACTAAATTAAGATCATGCCATGGAATGTGAGGGGTGTAAATAAAGTATACGAGCAAAAAGAAGTAAAAAAGCTAATCACAAAATATGATGTTGGTTTGATAGCAATACTGGAGAATAGAGTCAAAGAGGAGAATGCCAGTAGAGTAATTAACAAGATAGCAATTAATTAGAGATGGTGTGCAAACTACTCGTATAGTAATGAGGGAAGAATTTGGATTGTATGGGATCCAAATAGAGTGGAATTTGAAGCAATTGATATGAGTGCTCAAGCATTTCATGGTATAGTTAGTATCCTTCAGGTACAAATAAAAATTACTCTGTTTGTGATCTAGGGTATGCATATAGTTGAAACAAGGAAGGCCTTATGGGAAGATCTGAGAAGTGTCAAAAATTCTATACAAGGACCATGGCTAGCTATTGGCGATTTTAATGCAATAACTGATATGGATGATCGATAGTTTGGAATCCAGTCCAGGAAAGTAATGTCACGACCCAAACCGATGGGCCCCGACGGGCACCCGGTACCTTACTCTACCGAGTACCAATGTAACGTATCTTTCTTATTACATCATCATATACACGTGACATACGGGCCTAATAGTCCAACATAATAATTTACAAACTCAAAACATAGGCCGACAAGGCCGTAGAATCTTTCACGTATACGACATATGTCTACAAGCCTCTAAGAGTACATAAATGTCATAAAGGTCGGGATAGAGTCCCGCCATACCAAACAATACACGTCTAAATCATACTAACCAAACAAGCGACCTCGGAGCAAATGGAGCGCACCAACATCTTCCGCTAAGCTGATAGCCTACTTGGAGGGATCTCGACTTGTCTATCGGGACCTGCGGGCATGCAATGCAGTGTCCCCAGGCAAAAGGGACGTCAGTACAAATAATGTACCGAGTATGTAAGGCATATAATGTACATAAGAGACATGGAAGAAATATAGAGTACATGACTCAACCTGTAAGTCTCAATAACTTTGTAAATCATAAATCACTTTTAGCATCATGCATATGCGTATGAATTTCATGTCGTGCATAGATATATGTTTCATAACATCATCAGCCTCTGAGGGCATCCCATCATATCATATCGGTCACTGTGGGCAAAATCATCATCGTATACCAGCTGATCAGGTGGTGGTGCGTATATAACGCCATAACCTTTTCCATATCCCATATACATATATACGCATATATAATGCCGTTTGAATCATATTTCAGCCACTGTAGGCAACATCATCATCATATACCAGCTAATCAGGTGGTGGTGCGTATATAATGCCATAACCTTTCCCATATCCCATATACACATATATACATACATATATACGCGTATATAACGCCGTCTGGTCATGGGTCAATGCATGAAAAGTACGTTTATAAAATCTTTCGGAGCTTCATAAGGACATTTTGCCTTTGAGTAATATCATAAAGTAAACTCTTTTCAACTTTCATATTTTTCTGAGACCCATGAACAGATGATAAAATATTATGACACATGAAAATTCAAGAACATAGATATCTCTAATACTTCTATGAATGGAGTCATTTATGGAATTTGTGCATTTGCACGTTTCATTTGTATCGCATGGATGCCGAAAGAAAGAAGGGATAGCCTTAACATACCTGGAGTAGGGAAAACCCCGTAATATTTTGTTGGAAAACCTTTGTTGGTTGAACGAAATTTTGCTCCGGCTCCTTAGAAATTCACGGACGAAATTTGTTTCTTGTTCCTAAAGATCTTGGTACGAAATAACGTTTTCAGTTTCAAAGAAAACATTTTCTGGTTCTTTGTTTGGAAGGAATAACGTCCCTTTTGGTTTGAAATTAAGAAAGGAAAATGTTCAGATTCTTCAAGTCTAGGAAAGAATGTGCTTGATTAACTTTGAATCCTTAGCAGATAAGATCCTTATTTTTTTTTTTTAAACCAAAGCATAATGTTTGGATAAAGATAATGCTAACTAAAGTCTTCTTGATAAGACTTATAACTTAGCCCTTTTTGAAACTTTTTTTTTCTTTTAAGACACATGTAAAGGTGAATTAATGAGTCACCTTAAACAAAGGGGTGGGGGCTGCCACGTTCTCTTGGGGTGATTTGTTAATTTATCCAATTTTTAGTTAACCGGGTAATATTTTGTTACCCGGTAATTAATCAATTACCCGCAAAATTGGAAATTATTACCACTTACTTAAAATGTTACTCACTTTTCACATACCTTATATGTATTACTATCATGGTCATGTAGTACCTTGTATGGCACTAGTCCATAAATACCGGGTATTTTAGCTCGGGCCGTATTTTATCCCAAAATGCCAAACTTTGACAAAATTCATTTTCTTCGATTTTACTTACCCTCTTACCTTCACAAATTTACTCATCACTTATGATCCTTATAATCCCCAAATAATCTTTTCCTTGGACTGATGTCAACTACCTTACGAAAAATTCAACGTACAATACTGCAAGGTGCAACACTGTCGTAACCTATTACTGTGAAGCGTAACATCACCATAAT
Organism: Nicotiana knightiana; assembly: GCA_005239525.1. Taxonomy (NCBI): domain Eukaryota; kingdom Viridiplantae; phylum Streptophyta; class Magnoliopsida; order Solanales; family Solanaceae; genus Nicotiana; species Nicotiana knightiana. The sequence goes on from ML369190.1 coordinate 43,704, forward strand.
TTATTACTGTAGAGGGTGACATCATCATAACATATTACTGTAGAGCATAACATTATCATAATATAATACTGTGGGACGTAATATTGACGTAATATTGCGCGGTGTAACATCATTCTCCCCTTTGGAACATTTGTCCTCGAATGTCGACGAATGCTCTTATCATTTTCTTAACTAATATCTTCCAAATACTTTAGAACTTTCCTTACCATCTAGGTAATTGTTCTGTGAATAATTCCAAAGTCTAGGGCATCCCCTCTTAGGCCTCCTTCTCACACCACAACTAGTAGTCAGAATCCTTCCAATCTCGTAACTGTTGCTACCTTTCATCATGCAGCCTGTATAGTTTTGATCTTCTAAGTGTGCCCAATATCTAGGCTTCACATGTAGATCTTGAGATGTCCCTTTGGGAATTTATGAGTATACTAAAGTTCTTCGCTCGGTACTTGGTTGAATTCACGAATATTGTTATATCTCGTTGCATAGGTCCATTTAACCAACCGTATGAATTTACTGCCATAACTCTTACTTTAATTTAGCGTTGCTGAGGTCTGCTACCAAATCCCAGATTACTCTCGTTGCTCATTCCATATGTATAAATTTAAGTCCTTCAATTCTTCCTTATTACTATTCATCTTTAGAATGACGGCCTAATCTTATCTCATACTTTGTAACTTTTGTCCATCCATTGTTGATTCACCTCAATATTTATCTACAATATACCACTAATAACTTAACCTTTTATGTAATATTGCTGCTAGGATTCACGTTTTATTGGGGAATGTCAGAAATGATTAGATTGATCCACTAGGGGCAATACCCTGCTTTCATAACCGTACCTCGCAGCATCCCAATGCGATTCACCTTGCGTGGGTACTTTAATCCTATCCAATTCATAATATACTTTTCTTTTCTTTGTTGAATCATTACTCAATCGAAGGACTAAACGTCATCTTTTATCTATCACAATTACACCCTCATTCTATTACCAGGGTGGCACGCTATATGTTATTAGTCTTAGACTCCTTTGAGTTCATTCAGGATATAGTGAGTTTTGTATAATTTAGAGAAAGCATCTGCTCTTCTTGTTTTCATGGGCTTAATCCTGAGGACTTATCCATTTTCGTTACCTTCTCGCTTGCCCTTTCTTATGCTTACTCTCTTCTTCTAGAACCTTGTCGCTTCACCATACAATGGCTTGTGACCTACACAACTCTATTTATATTACTTGCAACCTTTCAACTTGCTTGCATCATAGATATCCTTATGTCATTCTGGGACATTAAGCGAGACATCATATCATCTCTAACTCTTCTTTACTGTCTTAATTAGCCTCCTCGATACCTAGAACCCACTGGCTATGAGATATGCCACTGACTATGCCGCTATCATTCCTGGATATTGAATCCCAGCACTTCTAGCCTTTTATCCGAAGTATGGACTATTCCTATATTCTGCCTTTAAGTATCTCGTACGATGTTCACCTTTACCTTACTTACCTTAAAATCTCACATCGTATTTTCTATCTCTTTCATGACCTCCCTTCCATATCGGTATAATTCACGTCCATAACTTGAAGCTTTATTATAATACTCGCACCTCTGGTACATACACAATCCAGTGGGAGCTTTGAACTTACTTCTTATGAGGCTGGTACTTCTTCTAACTGGCTTTCTTGTAGAGCCATTACAGATTATGATTGTTGTGTTATTTCTCTTGAACATCTTATATTAAGAGTGATTATCTCATGTTCTCCAGCACAACTTCTATAACTTTTCTAGGTCCAATAATCAGACTCCTGATTTACTTAGGTGGTACAATTCTTTAGTTTCCTCTTCCTTCTGATCAGCCTTTACATAGGCTTAAGCTATCTTCCGATCTGTGGCTCATAGTATCAGTTATTACTTTAGCCTTTCATGGGCGTTATGGAATATCCATGATACAATCTTCTAACAATTCAATCCTTTGTATATGCCCTGGGCTTAATTCTTTCTTTAAACTTATACCGGAGTCTTCTATGGCCGTATGATTGTCAACAAATATGCTGCCTGGATAATGCTCCAAAATATTGAGTGTATCCATAGCATACTAACCCTGGATCTTTGATCAAATAATTCTTTCGTTCCATCTTAGCTTTCTTTCAACGTAAGCTATTACTTTTCCTGGTCTTTCTGCCCCCTTGTTGCGTCCATACTTAGCTTATCTTAGTACCCATACTTGCTAGAGTTTTCATACAACTCATATTATCTCGAATATTACTTTTAATTCTTACTTCCCGTTCATTAGCCACAGTAGGTGCCACTTTCCTTTGGAATGCTTACAATGTTGTTGCGAGATTGTTGTTATACGACCATTTCCTCTTTAGGTCGTTGTGCTTAGGTTGAAGCCTTCTTTCTTATCTCCTCAGCTAGTCTTTCGTTGTAGTACTTAGGGAGAACCCTTGACTCTCGTAAAGTTGTGAGCTTATTACGGACCTTTTTGATGTCCTTACTTGCCTATAATCATCTATAGTTGCTTACTTCCATGCCCTTGTGCTTGTATGGTTGCTTCTGAACTGAGATTTTGACTCCCTTCCCAGTGGCACTTTCTTTTATCCCCGTAACATTCATACGTATCTTTAACTACCCCGACTCTTGTTTGAATATATCTCAAGTATTATAATGATATTCTTCGAGGCTGAACTCTCCATATTGGGTTCTACTATGTTTATCTCACACGATCTGATGACTCATCTGTAACCTCATATTTAGCCATAACCGGGATCTTCCTGACCAATTACTAACTACTTGTTGGCCCATTCTTATATCAATATTCTTTGTAATCTTTCTTAGTTTATTTCCTTTGTCTTATCTTACGTCTCGCACTGGCTCCTTATTTATTAATAACAGCTCGGACAGGAACCTTTACTTCCTCTCCTTGACGTCATGCTTGCACGATATTCTTGAATTGTAGTGTAACTGTAAGATTTGGGTAAGTTCCATCTCATTCCTCTTTCATTTATCACATTCTTCCTTTACCATTCCATAGTCACTAGAACCACTTAATTCTGGATTAACGCCACATTACTCCATATTCCCCCCTTTAGGGATGTACTAAAAACTGAAGCCACAAGGATCTACCTATATATATTTTACCTCTTCATATTTGGCATCGTTTATTAACATCAATGATCCTTACTTGCCTTGCGGCAATTCTTCTGTACCAAAGATGACAAATTCCCTTACTCGCGAGGGTGACACTTAGCGTAACTGGCACATACAGTCTCTTAAGCTTAACTTTGCTCACATTGCTTGCTCTAGGGAAGCGTCTCCCTGAATGACTATTCTCTGAATTCATCGTGAATCTTCTTCTGTGGTCCGTCCTATTATTGCCGGAATGTGATCTAAAATTCTCATGATGCTGACTACTACCAAATCACTCAGCCCCTAATTCATTTTTAGTTTATCTTGTTTGCCAGCCCATACTGATTTCTGTTACTCTAGGGATTAACTCTCCCCGCCGGTAGTCGTGTTGGAGTTACGAACTTATTTTTCGAAATGAGGATATAACCTTATGGCCTATACTCTTTCGTTGTCTTAAGGCCTGTCACCTCTCGTCTCTTCATTCACTTGACTAGACTGTGTAATACTGTTATTTCTTCTTCTTTTTTTCTACCGTATTTATCCATGTATCATACCTTATTCATAATGCTTTTTTATCTCTCTTCTCATTATTCTGCTAATATTTCTGCATATCCCCTTTCTTGTGAAAACTTCAACACGACATTCTTTCGCTTTTAGCTCTCCTTGCTTCATTCATCGGCTCTCTGGGTTGCTCAACATCCTCACTCTACTAGGGTTGAGAGCCACACTTGAGGTAATATTTATCCCATCTAGGCTTTCAGTGCCTATCTTCTGAATGCTAGTATTCACATCTAATCGTGATATTCTAGAGTGCACCATCTGGGTGTCTCACAAGAAGATCTATTGGCACACTTGTAATACCCTTCGAAAATGTCAACTGACGCAAACAATTCACCCATCATATCTTCTTATACTACTTCTGATAACCCCCATAGGGCATATCTGGAATGGGTGCGACCAATTGTATATACCTCTGTTACTATTGAATATAACTCAAAAAGCTTACGTTCCTCTACCTGAATTATAAACGTTGTTAACCTTTGTTGACTGGGCGCCTTATACCCTTCTTTATCTTGCTTCTTTTGCTTGTTGAAACTTGTATTTATCTTCTTAATCTCTCATTTTATTTCATCATAAAGGTGTATAGGAATTCTTGCCTTAAGGCTTCTTATCAAGAGGCTTACACCTTTCAGTACGCACATGATCTACTGAAGATCTCACATTTACTTTCATAAGCATGATACAAAGTCGACTTCCTCTAATTCAACACTTCCACAGCTATATCTCTTATCTATCATCTTTCTGAATGTAGGCATTGTCTTATTACGAATAAAAATAGAAGTTCGGGACTTGAATTCTTATAAGTGAGCTCTACCACACGATCTAGAGTAAGAAGAAAGAGTGATAGTCTTAAATGCCTTGTAGCCTCCTGCTTATAAGTGTGGTGCACGACACACCCATAAACAAGACTCTACTAGACACGGCTTGTAGACTCCCTAGGACAGAAATGCTCTGATACCACTTTTTTCACGACCCAAACCGATGGGCCGCGACGAGCACCCGGTACCTTACTCGACCGAGTACCAATGTAACGTATCTTTCTTATTACATCATCATAT
>ML369192.1:0-15826 GCA_005239525.1 Nicotiana knightiana
TGATGTCCGGTGTAGAATTAGGCTTGAATTGGCGAAAGTTAGTTTTCGGTGATTTCCGGTCGGGAGTGGAAAATACGCTATCGGGGTCGGAATAGAATTCTGAAAGTTGGAGCAAGTTCGTAATGTCATTTTGGATGTGTCTGCAAAATTTCAGGTCAATCGGAGGTGTTTTGGTTGTTTTCGACATAGTTGGAGAAATTTGGAAGTTTCAAAGTTCGTAGGCTTGAATTTGATGTAATTTTGGTGTTTTGAAGGATCGACTAAGTTGGAATAATGCTATGGGGTGTGTTGGTATGTTTGGTTGGGGCCACGAGGGGCTCAGGATTGATTTCGGATGGTTGGCGGGGTTTTTGAACTTGGAAATTGCAGCAATAACTGCTAGTGTGAAAGTTCTGGTGTTGACCACACCTCCGATCGAGCAGGCGCAGGTGCGATGTTGCAGGTGCGATGGGAAGTGCGCAGGAGCGAAAAGGCTAGGCAGGGGATTTTTTCGCGGGTGTGAAGTTTTGGCCGCACCTGCGAAGCCGCAGTTGCGAAAGATAGGCCGCAGGTGCGGAATTGATCCATTAAGTGGGATTCCACATGTGCGCACCTCGGACCTCAAGTGTGGGTCGGCAGGTGCGACTAGATGTCCGCAGGTGAGGAAATGACTGGCAGAAACAGTATATAAAGGGCCTCCGCGAAAATTCTCTTATTTTCACCATTTTTGCATGCGGGAGGAGTTCTTTGAAGGCGATCTGGAGAAGGAAACTCGAGATTCTTCAATAAAGGTAAGTTCTTTGGTTACTAACATCGTTCCTATGCTATTTTGTTCGGATTAGGCTTGAAAATTTAAGGATTTAAGTAGGAAAAGGTTGGGAAGAAGGGGGTGGAGAATTGAAAACTCTTTTGAGGTTTTGGGTAGGCAATTGTGATCCAATTGTGATGATTTTGGTATGAGTAGAATCGTGGGAGGACGAGTTTCTAGTGATGTAAAAATTATCGAATTCCGAGACGTGGGCCCAGGGCTCGGGTTTGGCCAAATTTTGAGATTTTTGTGTAATTTGATAGTTTTCGATTGGGTTGTGTTCCTTGGTTATATATTGATGATGTTAAGCTAGTTTTAGCTAGATTCGGAGCAATCGGGAGCCAATTTGAGGGGCAAGAGCATTGCGGACTAAGGTTGTGGCCCGGTAAAGGTATGTAATGGTTATAAATCTTGTCCTGAGGGTATGGAACCCCGGATTACATATTTCTCACTGATTTTAGAAATGCGCGGATGACAAGTATATGACGCGTACTGATTTTTGGATTGGACTAGGTCCTCTCCGCGGCAACTAATGAGTTGCATATTTACTCGAAACCTTCTGTTAAATTATGGTCTAAAGCTTTGTGAAATATTTGGGCTATAAGTCATGTTTGGGGCCTCGTGCCGATCTGTTTAGACCACTTGGGTGCTTTTTACAGTTATTTTCCTCACTATTTGTTGATGATTTCACTCAGCATCATTGTACATACTGTTTTTCGAAACTCAACCTAATTTACACTACATGAGCATTAAAATGATGTTTTTTGGTCGAGTACCCTGTTTTTACTGATTCACCCGAGGGGCCTTTTGAGTGGTTCTGCTGAGTGTGGCCGAGGGCCAAGAGTGATGGTGAGGTGCTGAGTGATATTAGCGCTTGGGCTGAAGGAGCCCCTCCAGAGTCTGTACACACCCCCAGTGAGCGCACCGACTGCCGAGTGACGAGTGATTGGGAGGCATGAGTGACTGTGAGATGCTGAGTGATTGTGAGGTGTTGAGTGACTGTGAGGCATGCCCGAGGGGCTGATGATGATACATGTTTTTGCCCGAAGGGCTACTTATGATTTTACTACATTCATTTGCATACCAAATCCTTTGTTTTAAAGTTGTTAAAAATGTGCATTCTTTAAAGGACTTTTTCTGAAGTTTATTTTAAGGCATGATGATTTCGTATATCTATGTTTATACTATTGGAAAGTAAGGTTGTGTATACTGTGACTTGATGGCATTGATTTTATGTGTTTCCTTGCTACTTAGACTTGATTTATTTTCATTACTACAGAGTTGGCGTATTCACATTACTCCTTGCACCTCTGTGTGCAGATTCAGGAGCAAATATCGAGCATTAGCCTTTTATTCCGCACGGAGCCAGATTGCGGGACATAAAGGTAGTTGTTCAGCGTTAGCAATATCTCTGTTTTCCCTTCTTGTTGTATTTAGCTTTTGTTCGAAGGTTTTGTATTATAATAGTTTATTTTGGCTTATTCCTCTAGATACTCATGACATGTTAACTCCGATTTTTAGGGTTGGTGGCGCTGTATATTGGCCTATTATATTCAGTAATTTCTGTACATTTTATGAAATGCTTGACACTTTATTGGGATTTTTAAAATAAATTGCGAACATATGGTAGTTGGCTAGCCTAGTTTCACGATAGGCGCCATCACGGCCGGTTAGGATTTGGGTTCGTGACTGTTTGGTATCAGAGCAACTCAACGGTCATGAGCAGGTTTAGTAGAGTCTTGCGGATCGGTACAGAGACATCTGTACTTATCATCGAGAGGCTGCCGAACTTTTAGGAAACATTTCTATCTTTCTTGAACTCTTTCGTGCTGATCTATTGATTCTTTAAATCTGAACTTACGTTGTTTCATTCTCACATATGGTGAGGGTACACCATACCGATCAGAGTGACCAGTCACCGGCTAGACCAGCGAGAGGTCGAGGCCGCGGTCAAGGCCGTGGTAGAGGTAGGGGGATAGCCCGCGCAGCAGCCGGGGCAGTACCACAGGATCCCCCTTATCGATCAGGATCAGATTCCCGCCGATGGTGTCCCAGCGGGACAGGCTCAGGCACCAGCAGTGCCTATGGTTATTCCGAGTCTTCAGGAGACCCTGTCTCAGATATTGACAATATGCACTAGTTCGGCTCAGGAAGTCGCCATGTCTTCTACTGCCACCATAGCTCAGGTCGGGGGAGGCAATCAGACTCCAACTTTCCGGGCACCTGAGCAGGCTACACAGGGTATTCAAGCACCGGGCACAGCCCCAGCTCAGCCAGTTGCTCCGATCCAGGATTATGTGGTCCCTGCTAGCCTGAGGACGAGCAACGCAGGTTGGAGAGATTCAGATGACTTCAGCCTCCGACTTTCAACAGTACAGAGGGCGAGGATGCCCAGGTATTTCTAGATAGGTTCTAGAGGATACTGCGTACCGCGGGTATTTTGGGGACCAGTGGGGTTTCATTTGTTACATTTCAGTTTGTGGGTGTTGCCTTTACCTGGCGGGAGTCATTCAAGAGGCGTAGACCGGTCGGTTCAGCACCTCTTACCTGGCAGCAGTTCTCCACGATCTTTTTGGAGAAGTATGTTCCTCAGTCCCACAGAGAGGAGTAGCGCAGGCAGTTTGAGCAGCTGCGCCAGGGAGAGTTATCAGTTACTCAGTACGAGATGAGATTTTCTGAGTTGGCTAGGCATGCTTCTGAGATTATCCCTACTGATAGGGAGAGGCTGAGGAGGTTTGTAGATGGTCTTTCTTATCAGCTTCGGTTATTTATAACTCGGGAGATAGTATCGGGTGCTTCATTCGAGCAGGTTGTTGACATAGCTCGAGATATTGAGTCTGTTCGCCGCTAGGAGCGGGAGGAGAGGGAGGCCAAGAGGCCTCGTGGTTCAGGCAGTTCCAGTGGTGCTCCCTTCAGGGGACAGTTTCAGCAGGGTAGGGGCCGTTCATTTAGGCCTCCTCAGTCAGGTCGTCCAGCATATAGTGATTCCTCCTCGGGGCAAGGTCCCCGTGGTTCTCAGTCAGGTCGTACTTCATTTGGTGCCCTCCCAGCTCAGAGTACAGCTCGCGCACCTCCAGTTCAGGTTTCTTCCATGCAGGAGCCTTCTAGTGGTTGTACGGATGCTAGGGGTTTCTATCAGTCGCTGACTCCAGCTCTAGGGAGTTATTTTGAGTATGGAAAGTTCGGGCATGGGTGGAGGCAGTGTCCCCGCCGTTCCGGTGGATCTTCTCAGCAGAGGGGCCAGCCCTCGACTTCAGCTCCAGTCATTTCACCACCCGCCCAGGAAGACAGGGGTGGTGGTAAATCAGCTAGAGGCCGCCCTAGAGAGGGAGGTCGAGCAGGGGGAGGTCAGGGTCGCATGTATGCATTTCCAGCCAGGTCGGATGCTATGGCCTCAGATGTCGTGATTGCATGTATTGTTTCAGTATGTTGTCGTGATGCCTTGGCTTTATTTTACCCTGGTTTTACATATTCCTATGCTTCTTCATATTTTGCCGGTTTTCTGGATGTGCCCCGTGAGTCTCTAGTCACCTCTGTTCATTTGTCGACTCCGATGGGCGATACTGTTGTTGTGGACCTTGTGTATCAGTCGTGCATGATATCTATCGGGGGTATGGAGCCCCGAGTGGACCTACTGTTACTCAGCATGGTGAATTTTGATGTGATATTGGGCGTGGATTGGTTATCTCCGTGCCATGTTGTTCTTGATTGTCACGCTAAGACCGTGATCTTAGCTATGCCGGGGTGTCCAAGGGTTGAGTGGAGAGGTTCTTCCGAGTATATGCCTAGTAGGGTGATTTCTTACCTGAAGGCTCAGCACATGGTTGAGAAAGGGTGTTTATCTTATTTGGCCTTTGTGAGGGATGTAGGTGGTCCGTGACTTACCGGATGTGTTTCCTACAGACCTGCTAGGCATGCCACCTGACAGGGATATTGATTTTGGTATTGACTTGGTGTCGGGCACTCAGTCTATTTCTATTCCGCCTTATCGTATCGCACCAGCGGAGCTAAAGGAATTGAAGGAGCAGTTTCAGGAGCTCCTAGATAAGGGGTTCATTCGGCCTAGTGTGTCACCTTGGGGTGCACTCGTGTTGTTCGTGAAGAAGGATGGGTCCATGCGTATGTGTATTGACTATCGACAGTTGAATAGGGTTACGGTGAAGAACCGGTATTCCTTGCCCCGCATTGATGATTTGTTTGACCAGCTTCGGGGAGCCAGAGTGGTTTCCAAAATTGATTTGAGATCTGGGTATCATCAGTTGAGGATTCGGGATTCTGATATTCCGAAGACTGCTTTCAGGACCAGATATGGTCATTATGAGTTCTTCGTTATGTCGTTTGGACCGACCAATGCCCCAGATGCGTTCATGCAACTGATGAACAGCGTGTTTCAGCCTTATCTTGATTCCTTCGTCATTGTGTTCATTGATGACATCCTGGTTTATTCTCGTAGCCAGGAAGAGCATGCTCAGCATTTGAGAGTTGTGTTATAGAGGTTGAGGGAGGAGAAGCTTTATGCAAAATTCTCCAAGTGTGAGTTTTGGCTTGGTTCGGTAGCTTTCTTGGGGCACGTGGTGTCCAGTGAGGGGATTCAAGTTGATCCAAAGAAGATAAAGGTGGTGCAAAGTTGGCCCAGACCATCCTCAGCTATAGAGATCAGGAGTTTCCGTGGTTTGGCGGGGTATTACCGTCGCTTTGTAGAGGGACTCTCTTCTATTGCTTCACCTTTGACCAGATTGACCCAGAAGGGTGCTCCATTTAGATGTTCTGATGAGTGTGAGGAGATCTTTCAGAAGCTCAAGTCAGCATTGACTACAGCTCCAATACTAGTTTTGCCTGCTAGTTCGGGTTCTTACACAGTTTATTGTGATGCTTCTAGAGTTGGCTTGGGAGCGGTATTGATGCAGGACGGTAGGGTGATTGCCTACGCGTCTAGACAGTTGAAGGTTCACGAGAAGAATTATCCAGTGCACGGTCTTGAGTTAGCTGCCATTGTTCATGCCTTGAAGATTTGGCGGCATTATTTGTGTGGAGTGCAGTGTCAGATTTTCACTGATCATCGCAGTTTGTTGTATCTGCTCAGGCAGAAGGACTTGAATTTGCGTCAGAGGAGATGGTTGGAGCTCCTTAAGGATTATGACCTCACTATCTTATATCACCCACGGAAATCCAATATAGTGGTCGATGCCTTGAGTCACAGAGCAGAGAGTTTGGGGAGTCTAGCCTACCTTCCAGTAGCAGAGCGTCCATTAGCCCTTGATGTTCAGTCCTTAGCAGGTCAGTTGGTGAGATTGGATCTATCAGAGCCCCTGCAGGTGTTGGCTTGTGTAGCCTCCAGGTCTTCTCTTTACGATCAGATTAGAGCACGCCAGTATGATGATCCCCATTTGCTTGTTCTTCAGGACAGGGTCCGTCGTGGTGATGCCATGGATGTGGTTATTGGTGCTGACGGGGTCATGAGGATGCAGAGCCGGATTTGCGTGCCTAATGTAGATGGGCTTCGAGATTTGATTCTAGTAAAGGCTCATAGTTCACGGTATTCCATCCATCCGGGTGTCGCGAAGATGTATCAGGATTTGAGGCAGCATTATTGGTGGAGGAGGATGAAGAAGGATATTGTGGAGTTTGAGGCTCGGTGTCTCAACTGTCAGCAGGTCAAGTATGAGCACCAGAGACCAGGTGGATTGCTTCAGAGAATGGATATTCCAGAGTGGAAGTGGGAGCGGATCACCATGTACTTCGTAGTTGGACTCCCACAGACTTCGAGGAGGTTTGATGCTATATAGGTTATTGTGGATCGATTGACCAAGTCCACGCACTTCATTCCTGTTGGTACTACTTATTCTTCAGAGAGGTTAGCTGAGAATTATAATAGGGAGATTGTCCGATTGCATGGGGTTCCAGTTTCTATCATTTCCGATAGAGGCACTCAGTTCACATCCCAATTTTGGAGAGCCGTGCAGAGAGAGTTGGGTACTCAGGTTGAGTTGAGCACAACGTTTCATCCTCAGACCGACGGGCAGTCGCAGATTTTGGAGGATATGTTGCGTGCTTGTGTGATTTTCTTTGGTGGTTCATGGGATCAGTTTCTACCACTAGCCGAGTTTGCATATAATAACATCTATTAGTCGAGTATCCAGATGGCTCCGTACGAGGCTTTATATGGTAGGAGGTGCAGGTATCCGGTTGGTTGGTTTGAGTCGGGCGAGGCTAGGTTGTTGGGCACATACTTAGTTCAGGATGCATTGAGTAAGGCGAAGTTGATTCAGGAGCGGCTTGGCGCAGTCTAGGCAGAAGCGTTATGTGGATCGGAAGGCCCGAGATGTGTCTTTCATGGTTGGGGATAAGGTGTTGCTGGAGGTGTCACCCATGAAGGGTGTTATGAGATTCGGGAAGAGAGAGAAGTTGAGTCCCAGGTTCATTGGGCCATTCGAGGTGCTTTAGAGGGTTGGGGAGGTGGCTTATAGGCTTGCTATGCCTCCCAGTTTATCGAGTATTCATCCAGTATTCCATGTTTTGATGCTCCGAAAGTATATTGGTGACCCTTCCCATGTTTTGAACTTCAGCACGGTTCAGCTCGAGGGTGATATGTCATATGAGGTAGATCCAGTAGCTATTTTGGGTCGACAGGTCAGGAAGCTGAGGTCCAAGGATATAGTTTCAGTGAAGGTTTAGTGGAGAGGGCAGCCGGTGGAGGATGCCACTTGGTAGACTGATCGGGAGATGCGAGACAGATATCCTCACTTATTCGAGACTCCGGGTATGTCTCTAGACCCGTTCGAGGATGAACATTTGTTTAAGAGGGGGAGGATGTAATGATCCGGCCGGTCAGTCTGTGAGATTTACCCCGTTTCCCCCAATTCTGCATTTGTTATACATTGCTAGCCTGTGTTTGTTGTGTTGGGTCAGTTGGTTTGGGTCCGGAGTGGTTATGGTGAGAATTGAGGCATTTAGTGTCTTAAAGTAGCCTAATAGTTGAGAAAGTCAACTGAGAGTTGACTTATTGGTAAGCGACCTCAGAATGTGGATTTTATGGCTCGGATAGCTTCGTTGGGTGATTTGGGACTTAGGGGTGTGCTCAGAATATTTTTGTGATGTCCGGTGTAGAATTAGGCTTTAATTGGCGAAAGTTTTTGGTGATTTCCGGTCGGCAGTGGAACTAGGCTATCAGGGTCGGAATAGAATTCTGAAAGTTGGAGCAGGTTCATAATGTCATTTTGGATGTGTCTACAAAATTTCAGGTCAATCGGAGGTGTTTTAGTTGGTTTCGGCATAGTTGGCGAAATTTGGAAGTTTCAAAGTTCATAGGCTTGAATTTGATGTAATTTTGGTGTTTTCGTGTTGTTTTTGGTGTTTCGAAGGCTCGACTAAGTTGGAATAATGCTATGGGGTGTGTTGGTTTGTTTGGTTGGGGCCCCGAGGGGCTCGGAATTGATTTCGGATGGTTGGCGGAGTTTTTGAACTTGGAAATTGCAGCAATAGCTGCTGGTGTGAAAGTTTTGGTGTTGACCGCACCTGCGATCGGGCAGCCGCAGGTGCGATGGGAAGTGCACAGGTACGAAAAGGCTAGGCAGGGGATTTTTCCGCAGGTGCGAAGTTTTGGCCGCACCTGCGAGGCCGCAGGTAAGGAATTGGTCCATTAAGTGGGATTCTGCAGGTGCGTACCTAGGACTGCAGGTGCGCGCACCTGGAACCACATGTGCGGGTCTGCAGGTGCGACTAGATGTCCGCAGGTGCGGAAATGACTGGCAGAAACAGTATATGAAGGGCCTCCGCGAAAATTCTCTTATTTTCACCATTTTTGCATGCGGAGGAGTTCTTTGAAGGCGATTTGGAGAAGGAAACTCGAGATTCTTCTGTAAAGGTAAGTTCTTTGGTTACTAACATCGTTCCTATGCTACTTTGTTCGGATTAGGCTTGAAAATTTAAGGATTTAAGTAGGAAAAGGTTGTGAAGAAGGGGGTGGAGAATTGGAAATTCTTTTGAGATTTAGGGTAGGCAATTGTGATCCAATTGTGATGATTTTGGTATGAGTAGAATCGTGGGAGGGCGAGGTTTCTAGTGATGTAAAAATTATCGAATTCGGAGACGTGGGCTCGAGGCTCGGGTTTGGCCGAATTTCGAGATTTTTGTGTAATTTGATAGTTTTCGATTGGTTTGTGTTCCTTGGTTATATATTGATGATGTTAAAATGGTTTTGGCTAGATTCGGAGCAATCGGGAGGCAATTTGAGGGGCAGGAGCATTGCGGACTAGGGTTGTGGCCCGGTAGACGTAAGTAATGGTTATAAATCTTGTCCTGAGGATATGAAACCCCGTACTACATATTTCTCACTGATTTTAGAAAGGCGCACATATTGGATGACGAGTATGTGGCGCGTACTGATTTTTGGATTGGACTAAGTCCTCTCCACGGCAACTAATGAGTTGCATATTTACTCAAAACCTTCTGTTAAATTATGTTCTAAAGATTTGTGAAATATTTGGGCTATAAGCCGTGTTTGGGGCCTCGTGCAGATCTGTTTAGACCCCTTGGGGGCTTTTTAATGTTGTTTTCCTCACTACTTGTTGATGATTTCACTCAACATCATTGTGCATACTTTTTTTCGAAACTCAGTCTGATTTATACAACATGAGCATTAAAATGATGTTTTTGGTCGAGTACCCTATTTTTACTGATTCGCCCGAGGGGCCTTTTGAGTGGTTCTACTGAGTGTGGCCGAGGGCCAAGAGTGATGGTGAGGTGCTGAGTGATATTAGCGCTTGGGCTGAAGGAGCCCCTCCGAAGTCTGTACACACACCCAGTGAGCGCACCGAGTGCCGAGTGACGAGTGATTGGGAGGCATGAGTGACTGTGAGATGCTGAGTGATTGTGAGGTGCTGAGTGACTGTGAGGCATGCCCGAGGGGCTGATGATGATACATGTTTTTGCCCGAGGGGCTACTTATGATTTTACTACATTCATTTGCATACCAAATCCTTCGTTTTAAAGTTGTTAAAAATGTGCATTCTTTAAAGGACTTTTTCTGAAGTTTATTTTAAGGCATGATGATTTCGTATATCTATGTTTATACTATTGGAAAGTAAGGCTGTGTATACTGTGACTTGATGGCATTGATTTTATGTGTTTCTTTGCTACTTAGACTTGATTTATTTTCATTACTACAGAGTTGGCGTACTCACATTACTCCTTACACCTCTGTGTGCAGATTCAGGAGCAAATATCGAGCATTAGCCTTTTATTCCGCGCAGAGCCAGGTTGCGAGACATAAAGGTAGTTGTTCAGCGTTAGCAATATCTATGTTTTCCCTTCTTGTTGTATTTAGCTTTTATTCGAAGGTTTTGTATTATAATAGTTTATTTTGGCTTATTCCTCTAGATACTCATGACATGTTGGCTCCGAATTTTAGGGTTGGTGGCGCTGTATATTGGCCTATTATATTCAGTAATTTCTGTATATTTTATTAAATGCTTGAAACTTTATTGGGATTTTTAAAAGAAATTTCGAACATGTGGTAGTTGGCTAGCCTAGTTTTACAATAGGCGCCATCACGGCCGGTTAGGATTTGGGGTCATGACAAATACAGACTCATGAGCTCTAAAATAAGATACAACAAAATCTCTCACTAATACAACAAAGTTTCTCACAAATATACATACTATCAAAAATATAAATAGAAGTATGATAAAGATGGAAGGAGACTCCAAGGGTCTTACAATCATGCAACACTACCTCAAGTCTCCTGTGTCAGCTACTGGGTACCCTGATTTTGTCCGCTATTTCCAAAGCCTAAATATGCACAAAAATATATAGAAGTGTAGTATGAGCATGAGACAACATGTACTTATTAATTATTAAGACTAACCTTGGTGAAGTAGTGACGAGGTTCAAGATTGCAAGAGATATCAACTCAACATGGATATTTCTATCTAGTTTAACAAGTCAAAAGCATATAGCAGATGGATAAATAACATGTTAGAAGATAAACATAGAATTCATATAGTATGCATGATATGGCATAAAGGATTCACTTGCATAGTCCAAGCTTCCAGGAATCATGGACTTATGCTCAAAACTCACCATATAGGATTCCATATAAAGATCAACTAGGAACATATCAAATTACTCACAACATGTGTGTATGCCATCAAGAGACAAACATGAGAGGAAGACCCTAAGGGGAATGATCCATATCCACAAGTTGCATGGCAAAGACCTCGATCTATAATAATATCAAGATCATCATAACCACACAGTTGAAACCTCATGCCATAAAAACATCAAGATAACCATAGCCACATGGCAGAAACCTCGTGTATATCCAAATTAATTCGCTCAGCATGTCTGAATGGGCCATAATTACAGCATTTCAAATTAACATATCACCGCTAAGGATGCATTTGCTCAAAATAATTAATAAGGTGTACAAGGACATAATAAATAAAGGTGCAGATGTGTGCTCAAAATATAAAACATGACTACAGAAAAATCAAGTATATTCACAATTTCACGAAAAGCGCATCTTCGCCAATTAAGAGGTAGTAGTCCTAAACATGGTTACTAACCCCGTCATGAATAACCCATAGCAACCATATATATTCTCGTTACCTTGCATATACGTTGCTCCCCAAAAAATTCAATTAATCAAATAAGTTCATATCCTAAGGGTAGTCTCTCAAACAAAGGTTAGGCATAATACATGCCTTAGCAAGTTAAAATCAACCCTCTGAAACTGCCTTCCTTTAGAAATCACCTCCAACCGGCTCAAGTCTATCCAAATAGTACTCAATAAATTCAATAACATAATAGTAATCGATTCCAAACAACAAGGGTTTTCAATAAGGTCAATAACATTATGAGAATCAATGCCAAACAATAAAGCTTCATCATTTATATAATTCTCAAAAAGTCAACAAAAGTCAACCCGGGCTCACATGATCAAAACTGGAGTCAAGGGATATATCCCATTTATCTATATCCATATGAGGTAAAATAAAATATTATATTTCAAATTAAAGTCCAAATTGATGCCCAAAACCTCAAATTGCCTTCTCTTAATAAGCAGATAAAAAGCCCAAATTTCACTTAAAAATTCCATGTTTTAGGCATAGAAATCTATGGGAAATCAAGATATATGACTAAATACAAGTGAAAATTAATTACCCAAAAGATTCTATAGAAACCCCAACGCGATTGCGAAGCTCACCTGGCTCCCATCCTATGCGAACGTGGTCACAATCCAGGTGAACATGATGGCCTCCTGCCCAACCTCCTTTGCGAATGCGGCCAACCTTTCGCAAACGCGAAGGCCATCTCCTAGTCCTCTTCTACTTATTTGTGAACATGGAACCCTTCCAAGAACGCTCCGCAGCTTCAGATCCTTCATCGCGATCGCAAAGCACACCTGACACCAGCAAAATCAACAATCTCAAACATGCTCAGAGTGGTTCGAAACTAGTTCGAGCTCCCAGGGACACCCATCTATCATACCAAAAAGTCCATAAATACTACTCAGGCTTATCGAAGGCCTCCAAACACATACATAACCATCACATCTAAGAATCAAAGGCCAAAGCACACATTGAACTATCTTAAGATCATAAACATCCAAACTTCTAACCCAACATCAGATTCATAGTTAGACACTTTGGATAACAATAAAACTTTGCACTCAAATTTTCTTTAGAAAAATGAACCAATCTACAGTCCTAGAACAACAATCGGATCCCAATAACATCAAAGTCAACTATTGCTCAAACTTAAGAACTCTCAAATTTGCAATTTTTGGCAAATAGAGTAAAAATCTTCTAGGAGTGTCCAAAACAAATTCAAGCATACGCCCAAGTTCAAAATCACCATACCAACCTATTGGAACACTCAAATCACAAATCCTAGGCCATTTACACAAAAGCCAAATCTTGGTCAACTCGTAAGACTTAAGGCTTCGAAAATGAAACTAAGTGTTCTAAATTATTCCTGAACCCCATAAATCAAAACCACCCATCGCCGCACGTCATAAAACACTAAATTGAAAATCAAGAAGCATCAAAAAGAGGATTGGGGCTTTAATACTCAAAATGACCAGTTTGGTCATTATATTCTCCAACTCTTAAACAAACATTCGTCATCGAACATGTTTAGAAATGTACTTGAACTACTGAAAAAATATGGATATTTTATCTACATATCTGACTCGGTCACTCAAGTACCCTCCTCGCATGGTTAGCCTTTCCAAAGAACCTTCACTGAAGCGATCTCTTTTGATCTCAACATTCAAACCTGCATATCCAAAATGGCCACCAGGTCTTCTTCAACACTATGCTGAAGCCCAAAACATATGACTTGTCTTCATAATACTTTTGAATCATGGTAATATAGAACACTAGATAAACTCCCAAGACTAGAGGAAAAGCAAGCCTATAGGCAACCTCAACAACTATCTCTAACACCTCAAATGGACCAATGAACCTCGGACTCAACATTCACACCTTTCATAGGTGAAACCTTCAAAGTACATTCTCACCCTCCATAAATTCCACATCACGGGCCTTCATATCACATACTTTTCTGCTTGTACTAAGATGAACAAAGATCTCCTAAATCAACTTCACCTTCTCCAAAGCATCACAAACCAAATCAGCACCCAACACCCTAGCATCACCAGGCTCAAACCAACCAATAGGAGATCGACATATTCTACCATATAAGGCCTCATATGGATCCATCTAAATGTTGGACTGGTAGCCGTTGTTGTAATAAAACTCCACCAATGGTGAAAATCGTTGGTAATGACCTATGTAATCAATAACACAAGTCATCAACATATCCTCAAGGATCTGAATCGCTCCTCGGACTGACCATCCATTTGTAGGTGAAATGCAGTGCTAAGCTCCACCTGCGTACCCCATTCTTGTTGAACAGCTCTCCAAAAATGCGAAATCAACTAAGTACCCCGCTCTGAAGTGATAGAAACAGGCACCCTATGCGAACGGACAATATCTCTGATGTAGATTTGAGAAACTTCCCTAAGGTGTAAGAAGCCATAACTAGACTAAAATGCACAAACCTAGTCAACCTATCCACAACGATCAAAATAGCATCAAACTTTCTCAAAGGTTTGTGGAAAGCTAACCACAAAGTTCATAGTAATACGCTCCCACTTCCACTCTAGTATATGTATCTTCTAAAGCAAACCATCAATTTCTAATGCCCATACTTCACTTGTTGGCAATTCAAACACCATGAAACATGCCCAACGATGTCCTTCTCCATCCTCTGCCAACAATAATTTTTCTTCAAATCATTATATGTCTTCGTAGTACGTGGATGAATAGAATACCATGAATTGTGATCCTCCTCAAGAATCAACTCTCTCATACCATCAACGCTAGAAACACAAATCTCACCCTAAAGTCGCATAATATTGTCATCCCCAATAACTACCTTTTTAGCACCACCTTGTTGCATTGTGTCCTTGAGAACCAAGAAATATGGGTGCTTATTGAGCAGATTGGACAGATATTTATGTTAACGACTTGGCTTATCGGTTATCGATTTATAAATATAGAAATCCTCTAGCCATCTAATAATACATCGGACGGATTGGTATTGGATTAGTGATTATCGGGTGGCTTATTGGCTAAATCAATAGACAATAAAAAAGAAGTTGAGAATTGGAGATAAGGAAAAAATTGGAGTAAAACATTACATCTGCTCGGTGCTCGCCTCTCTCTAGTCGAGCATTTATATAATGAAGTTGGTTTCGCAACGCGGCTAATAACAATTTCATATACATAGAGAGAGACATATAGGGTTCTCAATCTCAATAGGCAATTCTTATAAAATAAAGTTTGTTTTTCCTATTAGATGCCAATGATGATCCACAAATTTTGTTGATCATATAGTTCAAGATTGTGGCTTAAACATATGAACTCTACATATGTTACTTACCAGATCATGATAGCAAAAAAATGATGAAGTACAGTGGCAGCACAATATACAGATCTTGTTCTATGAAGGATTGGGATAAATCACCACCACTTTGTTGCCACAAAATGATATCGATAGCCTTATAAAGAAGTGAGCATGTAACTAGGAATGAAGATGAGGCAGAAACCTTTCTTCTATGCGCTGTCGCACACCTGATAATTCCAATGTGCAGTTGAGTGTGTAGATGGAATAGTTCCCACTAAAATGGCCATAACATTCTACAGAAATATCCAAAGGACAAATGATTTGATGCTTTGGAAACTAGATTGAAAGATATTTCGATTGATAGGTATCTCACCACCTAAGTCATTACACTTTGGGAGTTGTACTCCTTTAAAATCGGGTCTTGTACGAACTCATTTGAAACTTTAGCACATTGCATAGATCAAAACTTTTCTTAGTTCTAAGGCTCTCCTTAGACCCTAAACGGCTTCCAATAAACCTCCTACATTTACTATCATGATCATCTAAGTTGGTTTTAGTCAATAATCTCTTGTGGAAGGAAAAACAAAAATTAAGCGACTCGTGAGCGTGCTTTAAGGCCTTAGACTTATAGGAAATTTTGCTAAGGTATGTATCTTATCTAGATTAGGTTTGAGGTAATAACTTCTAGTATATGAACTTATTTTCTCAATTGGAATGTGTGGGGAACAACGTATGTGCGAGGTGATGAGTGTATATATGAGTGATATGGGTTATTCATTACCAGGTTAGACTTAGGCTTTTATTATGCCTCGTTTATTTGTGTTTCCTCCGTGATTTATTTTTTAATCAATTGTATGACTATGTTAATTTATCATTTCATGCTAGTAACCATGTTTAGGATTACTACCTCTCAATTGGGCAAGATGGGATTTTGTGAAATTGTGGATATGCTTGATTTAGCCGTAGTCATGCTTTATATTTTGAGCGCATGATCACGCTCAACTATGTCTTCTATAAAGACTAAACGGGCGTTGCAAATATAAATCTGGGGTATTAAGCCCAAAGTCGATCCCACGAGGAATTGAACGTATCAATTGAGTTTATTAAATACTAAACTGGTGTTTA
>ML369194.1:1848-89483 GCA_005239525.1 Nicotiana knightiana
GCCTCCAAAAACACTCCCTACGAACAAGGGAAATCTGACCCTCAGTTATAAGGGTTGGATACCTTTCGACACTCTCAAGGGAAGAAGATTGGTCTACAAGAACTTGATTATCTCTAGCAAAGACAAACTCAGCAGGAACAATTTCATCAACTCCAAGTTCACGAAGGCGTTCACCTCTACCTCTAGACAAAGACCGAGAAGCCCTAAACCTCGGAGAAACTAGAGACCTAGCAGAAGGAGAGGGAACTATCTGAGAAGAAGAGGAGCCTCTTGAAGGAGTGGATCCTAGACTCCTAAGTCTACTACTCCTCCGACTCCTAGTCGGAGCAGAAGATGGCGTTAAATTTTCAATATCTATTTCTCCCTAAGGTTGTTTTGAAGAAGTCATGTTTACAAAGGCAAGAAGAAATTTCTTTACAAAAGACAAAGTTAGAAAGTGTTTCGTGGAAGCAAAGAAAAGAAGAAAGGTATTTATACTTGAGGACAATCGTCAAACATGAAAAAAAAAGAAAAATAACGATGAAAAGTCATAATTGAAGGTGTCACTTAGGGACTGACACAATCGTAAAAAGCCCTAAAAGGTGCCGAGTAAATGAAGACCAATCCGAGAAGGTCACGTGGTATGAGCATTAAATGGAAGTGACAAACGACGCCTATGGTTCAGAGAAGGATACAATGTTTCAAGGTAAAGCAGCGGCAAAATATTCCCGCCATAAATGAGTATCCACTTACCAAATATTAATCGATAAATATATGGTAAGTGGGGGGACTATCTGTATTGGTAAAAAAAAGTTTCACAGGTAAGCCAACTTTTGATAATTCAGCCAGTTATGTGGACACAGGAGAATGCGACAGCTGGATGTGATTCTTTGAAGAGGTACGGAATAAAGAGGCACGGTTCAATAAACCCTTGAACTTATCAACCACGGGAAACTCAATCTAATCAAAACAGGGAAGAGACACAGTCAGAATGAATCTGGACAAAGCTACGAGCAGATTCAAGAACCCACAATTGATTACTCGTACGTTATGTAACCGTACCCCAATAACCGTTATCCTTTGTAACACCTCATTAATGGACAACCATAGCAAGAGTTGTACGTTATATCAAGGAATCTCCTATATAAGGGAGGGGAATACAGCTTGTAAAGGCATCTGATTCTCGAATACAATCTACTTTGCTTTTCTATTTTTCTGCAATATTGTCTATTATTCATTTTCTCTATTTCTTTGATTATCAGTAACCCGTGTTCATCCTAGAAATAGCTTTAGACAAAAGATCTAATTATTTGGTTAAAAAACAACGCAACAAATGGACATTGATTCAGATGAAGACGACATACTTGACGAGATTGTCAAAGAAGTTGAGAACTTTGAGAACAAACCTAAGTCCAACCTGGACGAGACTGAAGTTATCAACCTAGGAAATTCAGAAAACGTCAAGGAGACTCGCATCAACATTCATTTGTCACCATCATAAAAGAAAGAATACACAGAGTTTCTAAAAGAGTATGAGGACGTATTTGCATGGTCGTATGATGACATGACTGGTCTAAGTACGTCTATTATGGCTCACAAACTGCCAACCAATCCAACGTGTCCACCGGTGAAACAAAAGCTCAGAAAGTTCAAACCCGACATGAGTTTGAAGATCAAAGAAGAAGTTACCAAGAAGATCAACGCCAAAGTTCTCCGGGTAGTGGAGTACCCGACATGGTTAGCCAACATTGTACTGTGCCAAAGAAGGACGGGAAGGTCAGAGTCTGCGTCGACTACCGGGATCTCAACCGGGCCAGTCCGAAAGATGACTTCCCCTTGCCAAATATACACATTCTAATTGACAACTGCGCCAAGCATGAATTGCAGTCTTTCGTGGATTGCTTCGCCAGTTATCACCAGATTTGGATAGATGAGGAAGATGCTGAGAAAACAGCGTTCACCATGCCGTTGGGAGTGTATTGTTACAAGATGATGCCATTCAGCCTGAAGAATACGGGGGCCACCTACATGAGGGCCATGACCACCATATTCCATGACATGATTCACAAGGAGATCGAGGTGTACGTGGATGATGTCATTATCAAATCAAAGAAAGCTGCTGATCACATGGAGAATTTGGGGAAGTTCTTCAATAGATTGTGAAAATACAATCTGAAACTAAACCCCGCGAAGTGTGCATTCGGGGTTCCTGCTGGGAAGTTGCTGGGGTTTATTGTAAGCCGCCGGGGAATAGAGTTGGATCCGTCAAAAGTCAAAGACATTCAAGAACTACCACCACCAAGGAACAAGAAAGATGTGATGAGTTTCTTGGGGAGGCTTAATTACATCAACCGGTTTATAGCACAGTCAACAGTCATCTGTGAGCCAATCTTTAAGATGCTGAAGAAGGACGCTGCGACCAAGTGGACCGACAATTGTCAAGGCTTTCGACAGAATCAAGGAATATTTATCAACACCGCCAATTCTAGTATCGCCCCGAGCCAGGCAGACCTCTATTACTCTATCTTGCCATGTTAGATGGAGCTTTCGGCTGCGTTCTGGGGCAGCACGATGAAATGGGAAGGAAGGAACAAGCTATTTATTACCTCTTCAAGAAGTTCACTCCATATGAGGCCCAGTATTCTCTATTGGAGCGTACTTGTTGTGCTCTAACTCGGGTCGCCCAAAAGCTGAGGCACTACTTCTGTGCCTACACAACATATCTCATATCAAGGATGGATCCATTAAAGTATATCTTTCAGAAGCCCATGCCCACTGGCAAGCTAGCCAAGTGGCAAATCCTGCTGAGCGAATTCGACATTGTTTACATGACTCAGAAGACAGTTAAAGGACAAGCTCTGGCAGACCATCTTGCTGAGAATCCCGTAGACGGAGAATACGAACCCCTGAAAACATATTTTCCTGATGAAAAGGTATCATTCATAGGAGGAGATATTGCAGAACCCTATGATGGTTGGAGGGTGTTCTTTGATGGAGAAACAAACTTCAAGGGAGTTGATATTGGAGCAGTCCTAGTATCAGAGACCGGTCAGAATTATCTGATATCCGCCAAAATCAGGTTCCCTTGCACCGACAATATGGCCGAATACGAAGCCTGCATCTTAGGGCTCAATATGACCATTGACATGAACGTCCAGGAGTTGTTAGTGATCGGTGATTCAGACTTATTGGTACATCAGGTACAAGGAGAATGGGCAACAAAGAATTCCCATATACTGTCGTATCTGCACCACTTATAGGAATTAAGAAAGAGGTTCACAAAGATAGAGTTCCGGCACGTCCCCAGAATCCATAATGAGTTCGCCGACGCATTGACTACTTTATACTCATTGATCCAGCATCCGGACAAGAATTTCATTGACCCTATTCCTGTAGATATCCATAATCAGCCAGCTTACTGTGCCCATGTTGAAGAAGAAGCAGATGAAAATCCTTGGTTTCATGACATCGATGAGTACTTGGCAAAAGGAGAATACCCCGAGCTTGCAAATTCCACTCAGAAACTCACACTTCAGAGATTGTCCAACAATTTCTTTCATAGCGGAGGAATCCTGTATAGGAGGACTCCCAATTTGGGGTTATTACGGTGTGTTGACGCAAAAGAAGCATCAAAATTCTGGAAGAAATTCATGCTGGGACCTGTGGCCCACGTATGAACGGTTTTGTTCTAGCAAAGAAGATACTCCGAGCTGGTTACTTTTGGATGACTATGGAAACAGACTGCATCCAGTATGTTTGGAAATGCCACCGCTGCCAGATACATGGGGATATGATAAAAGTGCTTCCAAGTGAGCTCAATGCAACCAGCTCACCATGGCCGTTCGCTGCTTGGGGTATGGACGTTATTGGACCTATCGAGCCTGCCGCCTCTAATGGCCACAGGTTCATTTTGGTCACCATTGACTACTTCACTAAATGGGTCGAAGCAGCCTCCTACAAAGCAGTTACTAAGAAAGTCGTGGCAGACTTTGTCCGTGACCGTATTGTTTGTCAGTTCGGAGTTCCAGAGTCAATCATCACCGAAAATGGTTCTAATCTCAACAGTGACTTGATGAAAGCTATGTGTGAAACTTTCAAGATCAAACACAAGAATTCCACATCATACAGACCTCAGATGGATGGAGCCGTAGAGGCCGCTAACAAAAACATCAAGAAGATACTAAGGAAGATGATAGAAAGGCACAAGCAGTGGCATGAGAAGTTATCATTCGCTTTATTGGGATACCGCACCACTGTCCGCACATCAACAGGGGAAACTTCCTATGTGCTAGTTTATGGTACAGAGGCAGTAATTCCTGCCGGAGTGGAGATTCTGTCTCTAAGAATTATACAGGACGCTGAGCTCAGCGATGTAGAGTAGGTAAGAAGCCGTTATGAGCAACTAGCCCTCATAGACGGGAAGAGAATGAACATAGTATGTCATGGTCAACTTTATCAGAACAGAATGGCCAGGGCCTTCAATAAGAAAGTCAAGCCGAGATGATTTGCACCAGGGAAACTAGTGTTAAAGAAAATCCTTCCGCATCAAGATGAAGTCAAGGGGAAGTTCTCTCCCAACTGGCAAGGTCCGTACATGGTTCATAGACTGCTGACAGGAGAAGCACTCATACTTGCAGAAATGGATGGAGAAGTTTGCCCAAAACCGATCAATTTAGATGCAGTCAAGCGCTACTATGTGTAATCTTTATTCTTTCTTAGTTATGTAATCTGAACTATGCCTGACCTGATTCCCATTTAAGATAGGATACGTAGGCATCCCTATGGGTTCGGTCACAATTCAATAAAAATCTATTTTT
The DNA here is from genome assembly GCA_005239525.1 of Nicotiana knightiana. NCBI lineage: Eukaryota > Viridiplantae > Streptophyta > Magnoliopsida > Solanales > Solanaceae > Nicotiana > Nicotiana knightiana. Next base: position 6,645 of record ML369194.1, read on the forward strand.
TCCGCAATTGGAAACTGGCCCTCAAAATTCTGAAGCAAGTTCAGCCAATCACCGTGCGAGCAGCAGTCAGAGGCGTCCACCTAGCAAACTGGGGCAGAATTTTGAGAAGGACCCCCAAAATTCCGCAGCAGAAGAGGTCACAATGTCTCAAGTCGTGTCATGTCGTCGGTTCATCTAAAAAACTATTTTAGATTATATATTACAAAATCATGCATAGTTTTTTTTCTGAAGCAGCTTGTTTAGCGAACGCTACCCCAATGACACAAACAATATCATCATGATCAAGAAAACGAGCCAAGCAGATCCAGCAGGAATGCAAACTAACCTTTCCCCTTTACAAAACTCACGATCTTTCTTTGGATGCAGGTACAAAATTGCAAAAGCCCCGAAACATATTATCCGATTAAAGGACGGACATTGTTCCTCAAACTCGTCATGCCAACATTTATTATCAGCACAAACGATGCTTCATTATCACAAATCTCTACTGCAATTTAACACCAGCTAAGAATTTTTCTTGTTCTTCCTTAATTCTTGCATAAGGCTACCTTTATGCCTTCCGAGACTAAACGTTGTCTCCATCTGCATTCGCATAGTACATAAGGCTACCTTTCTGCCTTCCGAGACTAAATGTTGTCTCCATCTGCATTCGCATATTGCATCTGGCTACCTTTCTACCTTCCGAGGTTAAACACTACCTCCATCTGCATTCGCATCTTGCATAAGGCTACCATTCTACCTTCCGAGGTTAAATTCTACCTCCATCTGCATTCGCATCTTGCATAAGGCTACCATTCTGCCTTCCGAGGTTAAATGCTACCTCCATCTGCATTCGCATCTTACATACGGCTACCTTTCTTCCTTCCGAGGTTAAACACTACCTCCATCTGCATTCGCATCTTGCATAAGGCTACCATTCTGCCTTCCGAGGTTAAATGCTACCTCCATCTGCATTCGCATCTTACATACGGCTACCTTTCTTCCTTCCGAGGTTAAACACTACCTCCATCTGTATTCGCATCTTGCATAAGGCTACCATTTTGCCTTCTGAGGTTAAACGCTACCTCCATCTGCATTCGCATCTTGCACAAGGCTACCTTTCTTCCTTCTGAAGTTAAATGCTACCTCCATTTACTTCTCAAAAGCAACCAATGCCTCTAGCATTATTTACTGCGCTTTCCTTTTGGGCTAAGCTATGCCCCTTTAATTCGCAAGACTAAACTCTGCCTTGTCAGCATCATACTATTGCATCTTCATGGGCTGAAATATCGCCAACTTATCCAAAGGCGTCATCGTTCGAAGGCACCATCTTCATGGCCCGAGAACAACATGTCATGGCCTGAGGATCTCTTTTATCAGTTTGCATATCATTATTCAAAGGCATCATGGTTCGGAGGCACCATCTTCATGGCCCGAGAACATCATTTCATGGCCTGCGAATCCTGCATCAAGCAATTCATGGCCCAGGACATCATGGTCTAAAGACGTCATCCTTAACCGTCCAAAGACAACATTCATAGTCCAACGGGAATTTGCATCATGTTTAAATTATGCACGATATGCTTGTGTTACTCATTTGCAGGTAACCCGACAAGCAACAACCATCATGGTAGGCGCGGTCCCGCCCCAGTTCTCCTAACTACCCCGTAAGCCGCTTGTTCACCCAACATTGCACTTTGCGTCCATCCTTATAAAACTTCATCGGTATACTTCGCCGATGGCTCCTGAACTACATACGGCCTGATTCCTGTAAAACCAAGGATATGTAGGCAGCTCAGAAACCAGGGTGCGGCCCGAACCTTTCAAGCTATTTCCACTCGGCCAAAATTGGCCATCATATCTTTACCCGACAATTCATCCATCCTTTCCCGGGTAAAGAGGGGCAGCTGTTGATACCCCATTTTTCCTCAAACTATTTTAAAATTTGAATATATACCTTCAAAATCACTCTTTATAATAACTGATATTTTCTCATAATTTTTCATATTTTTATTAAATTCTTTTCCAATTTATTCAGTATTTTTATATTCAATAATTATTCATGAAGTATATTATAAATAATTTTCAAAATATTTCCCAGCTCGATATATTATTTTTTAATCTTATTAGTATTTAATTATTTCATAAATTAGCCAATTTGGCATTATTTGACCATAATTACAATAAATTTGCAATTATAGCCTAGTTATACATTTTATGCCATTTAAATCAATAATTACTCATTTTAATGGGTATTCAACAAATAGCCATTCTTTATTTAAATTCTAGCCTATTTAATCCTGGTCCCTAACCCAACTAAACTAGCCCAGACCCCCCAATCCCAATACAATATCCTACCCGGCCCAACCCCAAACCAATCTGAGCCATTGATCAAATTAGATCAACGACCTAGATTTTTGTTACCTTAATTAACCTAGACTAACCCCCAACCCCTCTCATTCTCACGGTTCCCTCATCTCTCTAACTCTCTAACTCTCTAACTCTCTCTCTCTCTCTAGTCTCTTATAGAGACTTCCTGTCTCTTCAGATTCCGATGGATCTCTTCATCTTCTCCGTCCATCCCTTCGCCGGAAACCTCGAAACCTTCACCACCCTCTGCCTCCTATGGTTTCCTTATGCCGGTTATGTCATCCCTAAGGCCCTAGAGGGGCGAGGACCCGTCTGTTCACACCCATGGTGTTCCTGCTTACCCCAGGCCTCCAAGGTTTTGATTTCGAGTGAGGTCTGTGACCTTTGAGGCTGAGCCAATGACATTTGAGGTTCTTCTCATCTTCTCTGAGGTTTTCTTTGAAACCATAAGGTTTCAAACTTCCGATTCCTTCAGATCTACAATAGATCTATGCTATTACGAGTTATTATGATGTTTCCTTTAAAGATTTTCTATTTTTTCTAAACGGTTCTTCACTTTTAACTAGGGTTCCGAAACCCTTTTTCAAAATGGTTTTATTTGACATTATCTCATGATTTTCCCTCACATTTTTCATTATTGAAACCTTTTCCTTGTGGAATGGTCAGTACATGTGTTCGATTGTCACGAATGGCTTGAATTTCTGGTGATATTAATCTGTTTTTCCTATTAGGGTTGATAACTCTTCGTCTCTTTTGTGTGTATCATGTCTACTCTGTTGATTCGTACTAGTATCTGTGTGAAACCCTAATTTTTTAGACGTAAAACCCTGAAAACTACTGGTTTGCTTGCGTGTTCGCATATGTGCTTATGTTTCATTGATCTTTATCCTATGTTGTTTGTATTTGGTTCTTCTTGCTTCTCTGGCTCACATGATCCCTAATTTCTTATACTAGGGTTTCTGTGTTCTTGCTTAACAACCGTGTTGTTTCATGTTGATTCTCTTCAATTAATATTATGTTTGCTCGAGTCCTTGATTCTGTGTTATTTGTCGCTTAATTGTTGCCTGACTTATATATTTTCTTATAATGTGATCATTCCTGCTATATATAAGAGTCTCTATTCACTAGTTGTTTGAATTTCTGATTCACTATGATTCGAAAAGCCCTACTGATCTCTCATGAGATATTCTTATGATTTCCAACCCCTAACTTGTTTTTTTCTTACCTTGATTTGTTACTGTGATTGATATTTCTTCCTTAATTGCTTGCTTGATTTGGCCTGAAATTATTTTCTTACATGTCCTATGCATGGTAACTTTCCTTAATTATGCTTACCTACTAGCCGTTTGAGTTCAACCTTCAATTAAGGGATACTTAATTGCTTGTCATGAACACTGTTTTACCTCCTTTCCTTATTTGTTACTTACCGTTTGAATAACTCCTTAATTCAAGGGAGTACTTGGGCTGGTTATGCCCTGATTGGTTCCCAGTCCCTTAATTATGGCTAATTTGATTCCTACCCTTATTTTCACCTAGTTTCAAACTATATATATACTCTATTCATTCCATGGCAGACATACACAGAGACACAAACTAATATGTTCAACTGTCTCTCTCTCACAATTAAACAACTCTCTGCTCTCTCTCTCTCTCTCTCTCTTCTGTGCTAATTACTACTATTCTAAGTTAGCCGGCGGCAAGCCAAGGCTAACTATTGTGCATCTCCTACTTCCTGTTTGTGCTACTGCTATCTTCACTTCACTGGTATGTTCTATTTCAGATTTCAGTTCTCAAACCAACATGTTTCTATTGCTGTTGCAATTCACTATGTTTCTAATTTTCTTTTACTTATTATTCTGTTGTTCAACATATAACTAGGATCCTGAACTCCCCTCTGCCTGTTAAGTTTATGCTTCACTTCTCTATGACCAGCATGTTTCTGTATACTTAGCACCTGCTTCTTATGTGAATCTCCATGCCTATGACTAGTACATTAGTTTAATCATGGTCTTAGTTGCTTGGTGTTAATCTAATCTGGTATTTTACTGTACCCCTGATCCCCTGAACCCTTAGGAGCTTCTGGTTGCATGCCTATATGTGTCTCTGCCTGCTATATGTTTTCCCTCACATGCTCTGTATTTGTCCCTCAAATCCCATTACACCTGCTTGTGATTGTTGGACTATCCCTGGTCCTTTGTGTGATGTTGAACTTCTATTCCAATCAAGTTTCCCTCTTCAAAAATGTTTTTCTTACTTAACTTTTCTCAAAACTGTTTTCTTACTTAAACCTTTTAAAAATAAAAAACACTCTCACATATACTCTTAAAAGTCTAGGTTCTGCTCCTTCTATGTGAGCATTGCCTTCGGACCCTTGAGCTCCCTCTGAACTTTGACACACAGAGGCTGGCCATTCCACACTGCACTTGCTCTATTTTGGCTATGAAATCTGGGTGTGAGCACTGCCCGGGAGCCCTTAAGGTCCTTAGGGAACTCTGACACACCCGGATTATGAGAAGGTTGTGAAATAATTCCCTGGCATTGAGGACCTGGAGACTAGAGTCTATTCTATAGGCTCCCTATAGTTAACTTCTTATTGTTCTTCTATTTTAGTTGTGTAATTCATATTCAATGGTCTGTAATAATTAATTGTAAACAACTCTGGGGTCGGATAGGTAAAATGGATGGGTGATATGCATGTTGTAGTATAATTAAGGGTAGAGACCATGCTTCTAGGTTTATTTTCTCTATGCACAATAGCAGCCATGATTAGGTACACCATGCCATGCATTAGATATCATGCTACTTAGGATTTATGAGTATTCATCATCTCATCTACGCTTAGAAATCCCGCCTATAGGATAAATAATAAAATAAGTTGCTATTAAGTGATTCTGCCCGTATTTTGAAACTTAACTAGAAGTATTGTCCTAGGATAAATAAACTGCAATCATATCTCATCATGCTATACACGTAGAGATCCTGTTCTAGGCTAAACAACCATTAAAGATATATCCCCTATGCTATTCTTGAAACTGTGCGTAATGCTGTGATTCTATGTGCATTTAGAAATCCTTACGTTATTATGCATCATGTTGCATTAGATATCATGCTATAGAATCGTGTCTATTTAACTGCACTTAGTCTGAATACAGAACAATCCCCTATTCTAAGCAACTGGTAATTAGTCCTTGCGCATCTTCAACACCTAGAATTGCATGTTATTAGCTATAAACAACCTGGAGTCGTTAACAAATCTGAATAACTGTTGCATGTTATCCTACACCTAAGTGAGCCTTAGGTAATTAACTTAAAAAATAAAATCAGAACTGTCTTTGTGATCGTGTTTAACTGTCTTGGTGATCATGTTTAACTGTCAGCATGCTTAAAACCAGTAGGCAAGCCTGATTAAGACTTCCTCTCTGAGTTATGAAATAAATCTGTCTTTGTGTTATCACCTAGATACCATGCTTTAGGATTATGAATTAATAGGGACCTTAGTTGTGTATGAGACATGCTGTTTATGTGTACTGTGTGTGGAGGAATACTTTAGCCTTTATCTGCTTTCTATGCTTTCCTTTATCTGCAGTCCTACTTGTTTTGTTATCTGTCGCCCTAAAATTCTTACCTTTAAAACCTGAGGGTCTGCCTAGCACCTCCCTTTAGGATAGGAGTCCTAATTTCCTCTGGGATTGATAGGAAGGGACGGGTAACAATATGCAATAGAGGTCGAGGCCAACACTCGTTTTTAATAACCTTACGGGGTGGGAAGGGTAGAATATGGATATGATGACCGGTGCGCTAATACCACGTGTAGCCCCTCTTCGAGGAGTGATTACCGGGTATTGCATTGATGTGATCCATATTATTATATACCTAGGACACCTTTTATATGCTTAGCTCGTAATCCTTTTCAAAGTCTAACCTTTTTGCTATTTTCAAACATCTGCGTGCTTAAGACTTAACTCCCCTCTTATTTGAGCCTTTACTTGTTATTTGCTAATTGTACAAATTCACGAAACCATTTGGCCGGGAACCACACTTGTGGATTCTGAGGGTGCCTAACACCTTCCCCTTAGGATAATTTCAAGCCCTTACCCAAATCTCTGGTTAGTAACGTAGTTGTAACTTAACCCCTTAGGTGCCCTAACACACCGTTAAAATCGTTAGGTGGCGACTCTTCAAAATATGCAAACCCCTTTCCCAAAAGGAACGAGTTGTCCCAACCAATGTAATAAACCCGACTCCGCGAGGAAAAAAGGGGGCGCGACAAAACTCACTCCCACCTTGGAGGAAATAGCGGGGTATACAAGTTTTGGTCGGGGTTTGAGAAATCAACAGATTATATTCCGGAGGCCTATCTCAGTGTGCCGTTTCTTTGATATCATGAACATCAATAAGCAAATAAGAAAGAACCGTGTGAGTGAGGGCTGCTGCTCATTCTACTTCCTATACTCTAGGTATGGGCATCCAAAGGGGTTTGAAACGCATGAAAAAGGGTTGAACAACAAACAAAGCAAAGATACTTGGAAAATTCACCGTCGTTTTGCTTTCATAGTGGCCTTTCTGGGTTTCATGATCTTCCCAAATGAAAAGGGTACAGTTGATATCCGTATGGCTAGAATTTCACAAGTACTAACTACCAAGGACACACACTCGCTCCACTAATATTTTCGGATATCTATCGGGCATTGACACAGTGTAAGTCAGGGGCGACATTCTTTAAAGGCTGCAACATTCTTTTACAAATGTGGTTGATTGAACACCTTCTCCATCATCCAAAATTTATGAACTACGTTCCAAGAAAGAGCAACTTCATTGAAAGCTATGAAGAAAGAGTGAAAGATTACAACTCCTCGGAAGGGTTTGAAGCTTGGATCGTCCACCTGAGAACTTTAAAGGCAAACCAGATTGAGTGGACTCTAGGATGGATCCTGGTTAGGGAAGTTATATATATGTCAGCCACAAAGAATTGTTTGCTATTAATTGGCTTGAGAAGTGTCCAATCGTATGCACCCCAAAGGGTCCTGAGGCAATTAAGAAGATATCAAGTAGTACCTAAGGATGAAGACTTGAGTGTCCAAGTTATTGAGCTACAACCCGAAGCTCCACTTCCCGAAGCTTTAATTCAAGAAATCTAGAATGGGTGCCGATACTTAAAAGAGGACACTCAAGTACCTGATCTTGCCAAAGGCAAAGTAGACCCGGGCTATGCCGCATTGTTCGAGAAAAAGAATTGCATGGATGAGGAACCAGAGCCCGAGCCAGAAAGGCCCGCCAAAAGGCCTCATGTTCAAGCTTTTGATGACAAGATCCAAGAGCGTTTGTCCTGGGGAGAAACAGAAAAGAAATATCAAGCCACTATCCATGATTTGAAGGAAAAGTTGAGGAACCTTACCTTTGACAATGACTTACAGGCGCAGGTAGCTGAAGGTGAAAAGTGAAAACTAATCCGAGAGAACGAGGGGTTCCGAGCCCAACTCCGGAACATGAGGATAGCTGTCGAAACGCCTGTAAGAAGCGAGAGAGATGAAAATATCATCAACAACTTAAGAATGAGGGTCCACGACTATGCAACTGACTTCATAAAGACCGAAAGGGATTTGCTAGATGCTCAAACAAAACTAGCTAAGGGTGCAGAAGAACATGCCCACCATTTGAGACAGAAATATGGCAAAGAAATAGCCATTCTAAAGGAAAAGTTTTTTGCCCTTGGGAATGAAATGGTCCAGCAAACCAAAGATTTTAAGACAGAAAAAAAGCACTGCTACGCACTAATTTTCCAACTAGAGGAAAGCGTGCAACAGCTATAGGACCAAAACAACACAAGTGCACAAGTGTTGGAAGCCCGCGCACAACAAATTGGGCATCTGCTTCAAGAGAAAGGAGTCATCAGAACCATGATTAAGGAAATAACTGGATATGTCGTGATGAAATGTCACGAGTGTGAAGACATGACTAGGTCCATGTTTTTTTGCTTCTATGATGACCTTCGCCCACCAAGTAATGGATGGCTTAGACTGGCTTTAAGAAGACATTGCGAGAAGGCCTTCGCAAAGACCAGCTAATGCCCCACAGGCTACAAGAAGACTAGTAGAATCTCTCATGTACTTTTGACTTTCCAGTTTTCGAGTCAGAACTTTACTGCTTTTTAGAGTTTTGGTCAAAATTGTTGTGTCGTATATTTTGAGTCTGTATTGTTTTTTCTTTATAGTCGTCAGTACTTCAATTCCCTGTAATGAAAAACCAAAAGAAAAATAGATCTTATTTTATGAAATGAAAAAGTGTACCTTGTTACTTCATATCTATTCCCTGAACTACGTAACTATCTGATTCATGCGGCGTCATTATACGTAGGCAATCCACGTAGGATTCGATCATAACCCTATAGAAAGTAATGAAGAGAATAAAAGAGGGAGACAATAAATCTGGGATGAAACACACAGTCGTCGCAAAACATTTTAGAAAAATGTTTAACTATTTAGGTGCATTGCATCCCCCCAATATGCAATTCCCTATGTGTTAAATGTTTCAGACTAACCGGTTTGTTGTGTGTGGCTTTAAAAGAACATGTTCTATTTTTAGGTGGTTGGTTTTGTGGTGGTAATCTGGCTTCACACCCTTATTTCACGAGATCTAAAGGAAGTATTGCCATTTCCTCAGAGAGTCACCTATCTATTGTTGAGCTCGAAGATAGCCCTACATCGGTTATCCCGCAGCCCGAGTAAGCAACTGCTGAGGAGAATAGAAGGCTAAGATGCCGCATGCTAGAAATGTGGGATGCATGGTCCAATGTCAGGGAGCCACCCAGTACTATCCCTGGATTCCCTGAATTAATCCCAAGGACGGGAGGAACTACCAATGTCCCCATTCCAGTAATCAACATGTTCCTTCCATTTGGGTACCCCACCATGTCAACAAGCTTCACTGGTATGCCTTCTGAGGTTTGCCCCCAGGCACCATCTTCAGGAGTATCATCTATCGTGTTCACGGCCCCACCAGCCACTAGTATGTCACAACCAACATTGCCTCGACAAATATTCGAACCATCAACCTTCACTTTCCAAGCTCCCCAATTCCAATGGACATCACTCGGGTCACCCCAAATTCCTATCCTCAGCACCCACAATTTGAGTCACCCGTAGAACATGAGAGAGTCGTGAGGAATCCTGAGCATGAGGAGATATCACGAAAATGAATAGCATCGAGAAAAGCCTCAAGAATATACAGTGCCTGAGTGGCCAAAAGAGTGTGTCATATGTTGATCTGTGCATGTTCCCTGACGTGAATTTACCTGTGGGCTTTAAGATGCCAAAGTTCGAAAGATATGACGGGGCATGGAGACCCGATTGCTTACTTAAAGCGATGATGTAACCAGCTGAGGGGTGCTGGTGTAGAAGAGGAGTGTTAATGGCTTACTTCGGAGAGAGCCTCACCGGAATTGCTTCTGAATGGTATATAGACCAAGACATCTCCCTTTGGAATATATGGGATGACCTGACCCGGAATTTTGTAAGTCAATTCCAATATAATGTTGATATCGCTCCAGGCAGTAATTCTTTGTCCAACCTAAAAAAAAAGCCTCGGAAGGTTTCTGAGAATACTCTATCAAATGGTGTGAACAAGCGGCCAAGGTAAAACTACCAATGAATGAGGCCGAGATGGTTAATGTCTTCTTACAGGCCCTAGAGGCCGATTATTTTCAAAACATGATGTCTGCCATGGGAAAACATTTCGCGGAGGCCATTAAAATTGGAGAATTGGGAGAAAACGGCCTGAAAATAGGCCGCATCTTAAGTCAATCAGCTTTAAGATCCACTTCCTAATCCATTCAGATCGGCTCGGGAGGTTTAGCAAGCCGGAAGAAAAAAGAAGAGGGAGCCATGATGGCTTCGAGCTTAAGAAACTCTCAGCGACCCTGAGATTATTCTGGTCCACCTTCCAGGGCCCCACATCATTATTACCCCCACTAGGATGCAGGCTATGCTATGGCCCCTCATCCTTATGCAGTAATGAACGCCCAACCATACACCCGTATTATAATTAGAACAGAGCTCCACCTCCTGGATACCCAATTTTTTCTCAAAATTATTTTCAAACTTACATATTACTTTTAAAATCATTTTTAGTGGGTGGTATTTTTCCATAATTTTTCGTATTTTTATCAAGTCAGTTTTCTATTTATTTAGTATTTCTGTATTCAGTAATTATTCATAAATTATATTATAAATAATTTCAAAATATTTCCCAGCTAAATATGTCATTTTTAATCATATTTAATTTTATTAGGTTTTAATTATTTCACAAATTAACCAATTAGGCGCTGTTTAACTATAATTATACAAAGTTTGCAACTATGGTCTAATTGCGCATTCATGCTATTTTAATTTGATAATCAGTCATTTTTGTGTTTTAATATTAGCTAATTACCTTAATTTTCATCTATGTGGCATTAATTTAATATTTACATAATTATTGGCTATTTTAGTAATTATTTGATTTTATGGGTATTTAACTAATAGCCCCATTTTATTTAAAATCTAGCCTATTTTTAAACCCAACCCATCAGATTAAACCAACCCAATACCCAACCCTTCAGCCCAATTAAATACCAGCCCAGACCCAATTCCATACCCGACCCTACCCCAAACCAATCTGAGTCGTTGATCAAATTAGATCAACGGCCCAGATTCATATTTCCTTAATTAATTCAAACTAACCCCCAACCCCTCTCATTCTCACCGACTCACATCTCTCTACTTTAATATCTCTCTCTAGTCTCTTCTAGAGACTTTTGTCTCTTCAGCTCCGATGGCTCTCTTCATCTTCTCCGGCCACCCCTCGCCGGAGACCCTGAAACCTCCATCACCCTGCTTCTCATGGATCTCTTAGGCCGGTGTTGTCATCTCTAAGGCCCTCGAAGGGCGAGAACCTGTCTACTTACACCCATGGTGTTCCTTTCTACTTCAAGCCTCCAAAGCTTGATTCCGAGTAGGGTTTATGACCCTGAGGCTCAAGCCAGTGCTGTTCGAGGTCTTTCCCATTTTCTCTGAGATTTTCTGTAAAAACTCTAATATTTGAAACTTTCGATTCTTTTAGATCTACCCTAGATCTGTGCTTGTTACAAGTTATTATGAGGTTTTCCTTAAAGGTTTTCTATTTCCTAAAAGGTTCTTCACTTCCAACTAGGGTTTTCTAAAACTGTTCTTTGAAAAAGATTTCTTCAAATTTTAAGTGTCGACCTGTGTTTTTTCTCATATGCTTAAACGGTTTTGCTAAGTATCACTTTTAATCATGATTTATTATGTTAAAACTTTAGTTTTAACCCTGTATTCTAATTCTGTGTTGTTTCTATTGAGATTTGTATGTGTGTCTATTTCCCATGAGTAGTCTTCGATTATTTCTGTGATTTTTACCCTACCATACTTATTAGGGTTTCTGACTATTCATCTTTTACCTATATCATGACTACCCTTTGTGATTCTGATTTTGTCTATTACCTGTTTACTGCATTCATGCTCATAATGTCATATACTGGCCTAAAGCCCTGATTCTATGTGATTCCTACTTTGTTGTGCTATCGAACCTTTGATTATATTGCTTCTTGCCTAATGTGTGTTTATCCCTCTTAAATCAACCTATTCTTTTTAACATGCTTGAATTCCTGAATGATTGTGAGTAGTACTATACTAATTTTCACATGATATTCAGATTCTGAATACTTCCTTAAATACATGAGGCTTTCCTTTTATCAACACTAATTTCGGATCCCTGATCCCCTGTGATTGATACCCTTTGATGATTTCAGACCTTTGAATTATTTGCAGGCCCTATTTTGTGGTTAATTACACTATTTACTGTCTCTTGACATTGTTTCCTTAATTGAAACTTTCTGAACCTGGCCCTAATTACCTATGCTATACTTATTTACACATTTACCTCTTTCCTTACTTGTTACCTATTTATTACCGTTTGAAGTTAACTCCCTTAATTAAGGGAGTACTTGTATTGATTGATTGCACTGATTGATTCTGAGTCCCATGATTGTTGGACAATTGGACTCCTACCTTATTTTACCTAGCCTTAAATTTGTTATATATATATGATCTCTTTAGGATAGACACACACACGAACTGATCTATTCAAAACCTCTCTCTCACAATTAAAAAAAACTCTCTGCTCTCTCTTCTGTGCTAGCTACTACTATTCTAAGTTAGCCGACTCCAAGCCAAGGCTAACTATTGTGCATCTCCTACTTCCTGTTTGTGTTACTCCTTTCTTCACTTCACTGGTATGTTCTAATTTAGATTTCAGTCCTCAAATCAACATGTTTCTACTACTGTTGTAATTCAGTATGCTTATAATTTGCTTTTACTTATGATTCAACATGTATCTAGGATCCTGGACTCCCCTCTGCATTTTAAGTTAGGCTTTATTTGTTTATGACCAGCATGTTTTTGTATACTTAGCACCTACTTCTTACATACCTATAAATGGTACATTAGTTTAATCATGGTCTTAGTTGTTTCAGGTGTTAATCTAACCTAGTACTTACTGTACCCCTAATCCTCTGGACCCTTAGGAGCTTCTGATTGTATGCCTATATGTGTGTCTGCCTTCTACATGTCTGCCCTCACATGCTCTGTATTTGTCCCTCAAATCCCATTACTCCTGTTTATGATATCCTGTTCCTTAGGTCCATGTTTACTGTTTCAGCATCCTATTATGGTATTATCGTTTATCATATAGAAATCATGCTCTAGGATTAAACGTTGATATAAACATGTTATTCATGTAAACCAGTTCTAATATCGATATAATGTTGTGGTACACCTAGGAATCATGCCTAGGATAATAATGCGCTAATAAACAAGTCATCCTCATACTTGCCGCATAGCATGTTCGAATACTATGACTTTATGCATTTAGAAATCCTGCCTAGGAATTTTGCATACCACCCATTTTGCATCCCTATGTGTGCATATTATATATCATGTATTAGGACCTCATTCAACACCTAGTTTAACTACTGATGGCATGAAAAAGGCCCTAAAAAATAGTTTCACCATGCTTTCAAACAACTGGTAATAGTTCTGTATTTTTGCAACACCTAAGTACAGCATGTTTAGGCAAACTAACTTGTAACAGTTTATTTAATAATCTGGGTAATTACTGAGTATTGTCATACGCTTAGGCGAGCCTTAGGTGTTAAATCTATTAAAACTGGAAACATACTCCTTTATACCTGCTGCTTGACTATTAATGGTTATAATCAGTAAGAAACTGATAAAATTCATCCTCTGAAATCAGTAATAAAGCTGCCTCACTATTGCATTCTCACCTAGATATCATGCCTTAGGTTCTGAAGTTAATAAGGCCTTATTTGTGTTTGAGTCGTTCTAATCATGTGCATAATTTGTGGAGGAATACTTGGGCCTCGTATCTGCTCTTATTTGTTTTCCCCTTATCTAGAAGTCGTAATTGTCGTTGTTTGTCGCTTAGAATCTTGTCCTTTAAACCTAGCGGTCAACCTAGTACTTCCTTTTAGGATAGTAGTCCTAGCCTCCTCCAGGACTGATAGGATGGGACGGGTAATAGCACACAATAGAGTCCGTGATCAACACACGCTTTAATTACCTTTACGAGGTGGGAAGGGTAGAATAAAGATATGATGACCGGTGCGCTAATACCACGTGTAGCCCCTCTTCGAGGTGTGATTACCGGGTATTGCATTTATGTGATCCATATTATTATAAACCTAGGACACCTTTTATATGCTAGCTCGTAATTCCTTTTCAAAAGCTAATCTTCTTTACTGTTTCTTTAAAACATCTGCGTGCTTAAGACCTAAATCCCCTTTTATTTGAGCCTTTACTTGTTATTTTCTAATTGTACAAATTAACAAAATCATTTGGTCGGGAACCACACTTGTGGATCCTAAGGGGTGCCTAATACCTTCCCCTTAGGATAATTTCAAGCCCTTACCCAAATCTCTGGTTAGAAACGTAGTTATAATTGAACCCTTTAGGTGCCCTAACGCATCGTTAAAATCGTTAGGTGGCGAATCTTCAAAATATGCAAACCCCTTTCCCAAAAGGAAAGAGTTGTCCCAACCATGTCATAAACCCGACATTCCGCGAGGAAGAAAAAAGGGGGCGCGATAGCATGGCGACTCCGCTGGGGATATCCAGGCTTTTACAATTTCAAATTGTTTCATGAATTTGTGCCTTTATTTTAAATACTTGCACCCTTTCCTATTCCCTTTACATGTAATTCCTTTTTACTTCGGGTATTTACTTTTCTTCAAAAACGTAACTGACATGTCTCTTTGTTTCCTTTTGTAACTGCTTTAATCATTACTACCGTTTTTACCGCTTTCTTTAACGTGCAAATACGTGAAAACTTGTTATAATACTTATTGAATAAATCATGCTCAACATTCATACTCCACTCATGCCAAACAAAATACTATAGCAACGCTTGATGAGTGGTTGCGCCCTTCCTATATTATCACCCACTAAATTCTGAAAGGTTTATTTGCGGTAAAACTAGTCGATCAGTGGTGCAGTCGATGGTTCCGTGCCTTTCCCCCTTGAGTTGTCCGCTCAAGGGTACCGGTCTAAAACCTCATTGAAACCTTACTTTGTTTCACTGTTGCATGCATCATGGTCAAACCTAGTCAAGCTAAAGTGTCGTGCGCATGATAGCTTTTAAGATAGACTTATTCAAAAGTCCACCGGGTTTCCCTGAACCCAAACGGACGCCCTCACGTTCTGTGCATTTATTTGGAGAACTAAATGCTTCCTGCTAATTATTGACGATAAATACTCAAGTCCGGTGGGGGTAAGGGCCTAACCTTATTTGCTTTGCAGAAAAAAATGAGGCAAAAAGTCCCAGATTCGGCATGGTCTCCAACATCCACCCAAAACTGTTGAGTTCGTGGGAGGATCTGCACTCTAGTGACAAAGCTATCGTCAGGAAACACTTGGGTAATCTACCATCTCTTCTAGAAATCCAGCCTAACAAAATGATAATAGAGGCTGCTACCCTGTTCTGGGATCGTGAAATGTCTGTGTTCCGCTTTGGGAACATCGAAATGGCGCCTTTGATAGAAGAGATAGGAGGGCTGGCTAACCTAGTATGGAAAACTCATGGGGTTGTTGATGCCTGAGAACCGCACAGGAAATTTTTTTGCCAAAATGATGGGTCTGAAAAAGGATGCGGAATTGGTATGTTTGGAGGATTTGTACATTCCTTTTGACTACTTGTACGAAAGGTATGGCTAGCAAATCATATCGTACCTACCAGGACGATTTGCTATCACCTCCCTGGGACACATCCATCGCCGAGTGTTCGTGTTTATGGTTTACTTTTTGGGTTTGATCGTGTTCCCGATGAAGAAGGAAATGATCCATACCAGGCTAGCCATGGTAACAAAGACCATAATGGAAGGGGTAAATGGGCAATATTTCAGCATTGTGCCCATAATCGTTGCAGACATATATCGGGTCTTAGAAAGGTGTCAACAAGGAGCAAAACATTTCGAAGGTTACAACTTATTACTTCAACTCTGGCTCATGGAACATCTCCAAAAGGGCGAATATCGACAGGAAATTCACCGTAGAATGTGGGATGACCACATCGCTTTCCATCACCCAAAGAGAATGAATTATATCCCTGACATGTTCGCTCAGCCTGAAAATGCTGAGGGATGGGTTGAGCTTTTTGATAACTTGACTGAAGAACAGGTTCAATGGATGTTTGAATGGTTTCCAATGGATGAGTTTATCATTTGATCCCTAGACGCATCATTTCTGATACTGATTGGTCTAGGGGGTACATACCCTTACATCCCTGTTCGAGTTATGAGGCAAGTAGGAAGGAAGCAAGTGATCCCTAGGGTCGAGAAGATGAGCCATTTTCGAGCTGAATTTCAAAATAATGATAGTCCTCACAAGTGCCAAGCGCAGCACCTGTGGCACTGCAAGGTTATACTTGAGAAAGACACCATCGATCCACACATGTATCATGCCGGTTGTACCCATTTCTATCTTGGTTGGTTAGAAGAGGATCTCGGTGGTCAGATCAAGCCGGGGTACGTCCGAGGTCACAGGGTTATAGATGAAAGGGCCGAGGCACAAGTCAAATACAATCAACTGCACAAAAGGATCCGGGAGAGTGAGGATGACCACTACAAGATATATGAGTCCAACAAAAAGCTGATCGAGGAATGGAAAGACATGGCTATCAACGCCAACAAGAGGCTGGGGTACTTGGAATGAGGTATAATTGAGCTGGAAGAAAAGTTCATCAAAAGAATCGAAGATTGTCAAAAGGCTGAGGGAGCTGCTGAGGGATACCTAGCCAGAACCTACCGGCTGCTGAGACTTCATGAGCTGGGAAAACTGTACAAGGAAAGCACGAATGCCGAGTCTGGGGAAGGTCCTTCTGGGACCAAGTAGATATGACTGTCTTTTAGTTTTCGATCAATGTAATAAGTCCAACAGCCATTAGTGACTTTTAATTTTCGTCTATCGTTTTGGGATTTGTCTATTTTTCTTATCAATAAAATGAGGCATTTAGCATTTTAGGTTCTCCAAATCAATTTGTCGCTAGGCCTACCTCGGGCACAAAGAGGTTCCCAACTTAGGACACGCTTTCATTTCTGCATTATGTGTTTAAATACCACAATATTCTTTTCATGATCCTCACTGACTAGGTTACCTTTTATTTTTATTTTTTCTTACTCCCCTCCCCAAAGGTTAGTTCGTGCATTCTGGCATCATCAGCCTATTGCACCAGATCGAAGGGCCCTCCACCTACCCCTCCTCCTAGTCCTCCTAAGGGCAAAGACAAAGGGAAAAGTAAGATGGAAGAGTCCAGCGGCACCAGAAAGGAGAATGTGATTGAACGGGTAGAGGCCACTGATGGCCGAGGTATTCAGGTCCTGCATGAGAACATGTCACCACTTGAACAGAAATTGCTGAAGTTTCAGGAAGAACTCGAGCAAGTACAGAATCTGGCCAACTTGTCGTTTTCCCTTAACGTCCCCGACGTCAACCTTCCAAATGTTTAAAACCCTACACCTCCACAAAATATCCCAAGACAACAAAATATTCCCGCACCTCACCATCACGCCACTCCCACAAAGAACCAAACTCTCCCGACACAGTGCAATGCTTGGCACACCTCAAATAACACTCCACTACTCATCCCAGAACCTCAAAACCCCACAAAAGACCATTTCCACACTTATAACAATCCCATATATGTGGAAACCGTGACCCACTCCACTCCGCCTATCCCACAGGCATCCGAGTCTGACGAAAAGGATTTACTTATCAGGAACCTGGCTGAGGAGCTTAGGAAACTGACCAGCCAAGTCCAAGGTGTTGAAGGAACCAAGGGGATTGAAGGGTCTAATTATGAAGACCTTTGTATCCAACCTGATGCCGAACTGCCCGAGGGGTACAAACCTCCAAAGATCAAAATGTTTGACTGTACCAGTGATCCGAGAGTCCATCTGAGGACCTATTGTGACAAATTGGTTGGCGTAGGAAAGGATGAAAGAATCGGCATGAAGTTTTTCATGAGGAGTTTGAAGAGAGATACACTGTCTTGGTACATCAGCCAAGACCCCAAGAAATGGTCAAACTGGGTAAGCATAGCGTCTGATTTTATGGACAGGTTTAGATTCAACACAGAGAACGCACCAGATGTGTTCTACATTCAAAATTTGAAGAAGAAACCTATAGAAACCTTTCGCGAATATGCTACTCGCTGTAGGTCCGAAGCCGCTAAAGTCAGACCTGCTCTAGAGGAAGAACATATGAATAAGTTCTTTGTCCGGGCTCAGGACCCGCAGTATTATAAATGGTTAATAATGGTTGAACGCCACAATTTCTTTGACATCATCAAATTGGGTGAGTGGATTGAAAAAGGTATTAAAAGCAGTATGGTTACAAATTTTTAAGCCTTGCAAGCCATTAACAAGGCTCTACAGTCCGGTGGTGTGTCTAAGAAGAGAGACGTGGGAGCCGTAATGGTTGCACAAAGAACCAAGTCCCCACTCACATACCAAACCTATCTGACACCTCCACTCACATATCATCCAACCTCGAATTACCAAGCACCCTCACCAAATTACCAAGCTCCACCACCTCCCTACAAGGCTCCACCGCCCACATATCAACCTGCTTCGCCCAAATATTCACAACCCCCTCCTGCTTACCACACTTATAATTCCCAACCATCCCATTACCAATCACCTCCTGCACGCCAAAACTTCCCTAGACCTCGTCCCAATTTTGATTGTCGCCCTCTAAAGCAATACACCGGCATAGACGAGCCCATTGACCAGCTGTATGAGAAGCTCAAAGTTGCTGGTTATGTCATACAAATCACTGCTGCCACCCCTGAGAAACCTTCTCAGTGGGTTAACCCAAACAAATCTTATGCATATCATTCCGGCATGAAAGGACACACCATCAAAGAATGCCGCTCTCTGAAGGACAAAATACAGGCTCTCATTGACAACAAGATTATTGTGGCAAAAGACCCCTTTCCAAACGTCCGCGACAATCCTATGCAAGACCATAAGGGTAGAGGTATCCATATGATTGAAATAGAAGACGATTGGGATCCTGAGGGGTCAATCAGGTTGATCGCAGAAGGCAATGACCCAAAGAAACCCGTAGTCACTCTCAAACCGATCATGGTCCAGGTTCAACCATCTGAGACCACTGAGGTGAATATGTCTATACCATTTGAGTTTGAAGCAGCGCCACCTGCAAAGTCACCAGTGCCAATTGAATTTGAGTTTGTATCTCCAGCAAATGCACCAGCATCATTCAAGGTCACAGTCTTGCCACCTCGAACACACATTCCGTTTGAAGTAAAGATGGCAGCACCAATTTGGGTGGCAATGTCAACCACGCAACCCTTCTATTCAAACACTATCCCTTGGGACTACACAGCCGAGGAAAGAAGGAAAGGCAAGGTCAGGTATGAGAAAGTAGTCGCAGCGCAGGGTATGACAAGAACTAGTAGGGTCTACACCCCTGAGCATTTGGCGGAGTCAAGAAAGCAGGCTGCCAACCGGCCTCCCCTTATCGAAATAGGTCCCATGACCTTTGGAGAAAGATACAGGCTAATGAGTATTCAGTCATCGACCAACTGAACAAGACACCGACACATATATCCATCCTCTCTCTGTTGCAGAATTCTGAAACACACAAAAATCCTTTGTTAAAAGTGTTGAGTGAAGCATATGTGCCAAACAACATCACTAGTGAGGAAATGGACAATATGGTAGGCCAGGTATTGGAGAGTCATAAAATCACTTTTCATGAGGACGGGCTACCACTTGAAGGATTGGGGCACAACAAAGCGCTGCACATCACCGTGCAATGCAAAGATCATTTCATCACAAGAATCTTGATCAATGGGGGTTCCAGTCTTAACATCTTTCCGTAGATAACACTCAAGAAAATGGGTAAAGGGCTATATGAGATAAGGGATGGGGCGATCAATGTGAAATCCTTCGACGGTTTCTGAGGTCCACCATGGGGGAGATCAGTCTATGTCTGCAGACCGGACCGACTTGGTTCGAAGTGGATTTCCAAGTCATAGATGTGCCATCATCCTACAACCTATTATTGAGACGACCCTGGATTCATGTTGCTGGGGCCATAGCATCAACGTTACATCAGGCGGTAAAATTCGAGTGGAACCACCAAGAGGTGATTATTCATGGTGATGGTAGCAACCCAATTTATAGTCGTCAAACTGTTCCGGTGATTGACGGAAAAAAGGAAGATAGGCGGAGGAACTTACCACCACATTGAACGGGTAAATGCTATCGACAAGGATAAGTGGTGGGACAACAAGATTGAGAGCATCCTGAACTAGAGAGGATATGAGCCAGGCAAAGGGCTCAGTAAGAACCTCCAAGGGATCACGAAGCTCATAAAGCTCAAGGAACATAGCACCACTTTCGATCTGGTGTATGTGTACATTTGGAAGAAATTCAACGACTGGTCGCCACCTTGGCGCAATCACTATTACCCTTTGGAGTAGCCGATACCTCATCTTGAGCAGACTTTCAAGCAAGCCGACACTATTTACAGTTCAGACGAGGAAGAAGCACTTGCAGCGATGTAGAGTTTGTTCCTAGAGGACGAAGATATAGATTGTTGTGTTGTTCTCGAGGGGGAGTTGGAGGAAGGCCCTTCCATACAGACTGTAATCAATGGAACATATCTCAAGAACTGATCTATCAAGAGACCAAAGCCCGACGAGCCTCAGGGTAGCAAGGCTAAAACAAGCATTATTTACTATTTTATTTACTAAATGATTTTCCTTTTCCTGTATTTTTCAATTTCTGCAATAAAGACCTTCAATCTTCAAAACAGTTATTCAATCTATCAAAGAATCTTCTAAATTTCTCTTACGAATCCGATATTTATTGCTACTTTTTTTTCTCATTACTTTATTTAATTACTATTACTTGTCTTGATGAACCGATGACTGTGACATGCAATGAGACAATGCGACAAACAGACGTTGATTCAGATGAAGAGGACATACCTGACGAGATTGTCAAAGAAGTTGAGAAAATTTGAGAGCAGAGCTAAGTCCAACCTGGATGAGACAGAAGTTATCAAATTGGGGGATTCAGAAAACGTCAAGGAGACTCGCATCAGTATTCATTTGTCACCATCAGAGAAGAAAGAATACACAGAGTTTCTAAGAGAGTATGAAGATGTATTTGCATGCTCGTATGACGACATGACGAGTCTAAGCACATCTATTGTGGCTCACAAACTGCCAACCAATCCAATGTGTCCACCGGTGAAACAAAAGCTCAGAAAGTTCAAACCCGACATGAGTTTGAAGATCAAAGAAGAATTTACCAAGAAGATCAACGCCAAAGTTCTCCGAGTAGTGGAATACCCGACATGGTTAGCCAACATTGTACATGTGCCAAAGAAGGACGGGAAGGTCAGAGTCTGCGTCGACTATCGGGATCTCAACCGGGCCAGTCCGAAAGATGACTTCCCCTTGCCAAATATACACATTCTGATTGATAACTGCGCCAAGCATGAATTATAGTCCTTTGTGGATTGCTTCGCTGATTACCACCAGATTTAGATGGATGAGGAAGATGCTGAGAAAACGGCGTTCATCACGCCGTGGGGAGTGTATTGTTACAAGATGATGCCATTCGGCTTGAAGAATGCAGGGGCCACCTACATGAGGGCCATGACCACCATATTCCATGACATGATTCATAAGGAGATCGAGGTGTACGTGGATGATGTCATTATCAAATCAAAGAAAGATGTTGATCACATGGAGAATTTGGGGAAGTTCTTTAATAGATTGCGAAAATACAATCTGAAACTAAACCCCGCGAAGTGTGCATTCGGGGTTCCTGCTAGGAAGTTGTTGGGATTTATTGTGAGCCGCCTGGGAATAGAATTGGATCTGTCCAAGGTCAAAGCCATTCAAGAACTACCACTGCCAAGGAACAAGAAAGATGTGATGAGTTTCCTGGGGAGACTTAATTACATCAGCCGGTTTATAACACAGTCTACAGTCATCTGTGAGCCAATATTTAAGATGCTAAAGAAGGAAGTTGCGACCGAATGGACCAATGATTGTCAAAAGGCTTTCGAGTATCGCCCAAGCCAAGCAGACCTTTGCTACTCTATCTTGCAGTATTAGATGGAGCTTTCGGCTACGTTCTGGGGTAGCACGATGAAACAGGAAGGAAGGAACAAGCTATTTATTACCTCAGCAATAAATTCACTCCATATGAGGCCCGGTATTCTCTATTAGAGCGTACCTGTTGTGCTCTAATTTGGGTCGCCCAAAAGATGAGGCATTACTTATGTTCCTACACAACATATCTCATATCAAGGATGGATCCATTAAAGTACATCTTTCAGAAGCCCATGCCCACTGGCAAACTAGCCAAGTGGAAAATCTTGCTGAGCGAATTCGACATTGTTTACATGACTCAGAAGGCAGTTAAAGGACTAGCTCCGGCAGACCATCTTGCTGAGAATCCCGTAGACGGAGGATACGAACCCCTGAAAATATATTTTTCTGATGAGGAGGTATCATTTATAGGAGAAGACATTGCAGAATCCTATGATGGTTGGAGGATGTTCTTTGATGGAGCAGAAAACTTCAAGGGAGTCAGTATTGAAGTAGTCCTAGTATCAGAGACCGGTCAGCATTATCCGATATCCGCCAAACTCAGTTTCCCTTGCACCAACAATATGGCCGAATATGAAGCCTGCATCTTGGGGCTCAATATGGCCATTGACATGAACGTCCAGGAACTGTTAGTGATCGGTGATTCAGACTTATTGGTACATCAGGTACAAGGAGAATGGGAAACAAAGAATTCCAAGATACTGCCGTACCTGCACCACGTACAGGAATTAAGAAAGAGGTTCACAAAGATAGAGTTCCGGCACGTCCCCAGAATCCAGAATGAGTTCGCCGACGCATTAGCTACTTTGTCCTCAATGATCCAGCATCCGTACAAGAATTTCATTGCTCCTATTCCCATAAAGATCCATAATCAGCCAGCTTAATGTGCCCATATCGAAGAAGAAGCAGACGGAAATCCTTGGTTTCAGGATATCGATAAGTACTTGGCAAAAGGAGAATACCCCGAGCTTGCAAATTCCACTCAGAAACGCACACTTCGGAGATTGTCCAACAATTTCTTCCACAACGGAGGAATCCTGTACAGGAGGACTCCCGATTTGGGGTTATTAAGGTGTATTGATGCAAAAGAAGCATAAAAACTGATGGAAGAAATTCATGCTGGGACATGTGGCCCACATATGAACGATTTTGTTTTAGCAAAGAAAATACTCCGAGCTGGTTACTTTTGGATGACTATGGAAAAAAACTGCATCCAGTATGTTCGGAAGTGCCAGCGCTACCAGATACATGGGGATATGATAAAGGTGCCTCCAAGTGAGCTCAATGCAACCAGCTCACCATGGTCGTTCGCCGCTTGGGGTATGGAGGTTATTGGACCAATCGAGCCTGCCGCTTCCAATGGCCACAGGTTCATTCTGGTCGCCCATAACTACTTCACTAAGTGGGTCGAAGCAGCTTCCTGCAAAGCAGTTACTAAGAAAGTCGTGGCCGACTTTGTCTGCGACCGCATTGTTTGTCGCTTTGGAGTTCCAGAGTCAATCATCACCGATAATGGTTCTAATCTCAACAGTGACTTGATGAAAGCTATGTGTGAAACTTTAAAGATAAAACACAAGAATTCCACAACATACAGACCTCAGATGAATGGAGCCGTAGAGGCCGTTAACAAAAACATCAAGAAGATACTAAGGAAGATGATAGAAAGGCACAAGCAGTGGCATGAAAAGATATCATTCACTTTATTGGGATACCGCACCACTGTCCGCACATCAACAGGGGAAACTCCATATGTGCCAGATTATGGTATAGAGGCAGTAATTCCTGCCGGAGTGGAGATTCCGTCTCTAAGAATTATACAGGAAGTTGAGCTCAGCGATGCAGAGTGGGTAAGAAGCCGTTATGAGCAACTAGCTCTCATAGAAGGGAAGAGAATGAATGCATTATGTCATGGCCAACTATATCAGAACAGAATGGCCAGGGCCTTCAACAAGAAAGTCAAGCCGAGACAATTCACACCAGGGCAGCTGGTGTTAAAGAAAATCTTTCCGCATCAAGATGAAGCCAAGGGGAAGTTCTCTCCCAACTGGCAAGGTCCGTACATGGTTCAAAGAGTGCTGACAGGAGGAGCACTCATACTTGCAGAAATGGACGGAGAAGTTTGGTCGAAACCGATCAATTCAGATGCAGTCAAGCGCTACTATGTGTAATCTTTATGCTTTCTCAATGATGTAATTTGAACTACGCTTGACCTGATTCCCGCTTAAGAGGGGATACGTAGGCAGCCCTATGGGTTCGGTCACAATTCAATAAAAATCTATTTTTTTTCGCAATTGGAAACTGGGGCAGAAAATTTTGAAGCGAGTAGCAGTCCACAAGCATTCACCCATCAAACTGGGACAGAATTTTGAGGAGGACCGTCAAAATTCCGAAGCAAGTTCAGCCGATCGCCACGTGAGCAGTAGTCAGAAACGTCAACCCATCAAACTGGGGCAGAATTTTGAGGAGGACCCTCAAAATTCCGCAGCAGGAGAGGTCGCAATGTCTCAAGTCGTGTCATGTCGTCGGTTCATCTAAAACTATTTTAGATTATATATTATACTTTTAAAAAAAATCATGCATATTTATTTTTTCTGAAGCAGCTTGTTTAGCGAACGCTACCCTAATGACACAGACAGTATCATCATGATCAAGCAAACGAGCCAAGCGGAGCCAACAGGAATGCGAACTAACCTTTCCCCTTTACAAAACTCATGATTTTTCTTTGGATGCAGGCACAAAATTTCAAAAGCCCCGAAATATATTATCCGCTCCAAGGACAGACATCGTTCCTCAAACTCGTCATGCCAACACTTATTATCAGCACAAACAACGCTTCATTATCACAATGCTCTATCGCAGTTTAACACCAGCTAAGAATTTCTGTTGTCCTTCCTTAATCTTGCATAAGGCTACCTTTCTTCCTTTCGAGACTAAACGTTGTCTCCATCTGCATTCGCATATTGCATAAGGCTACCTTTCTGCCTTACGAGACTAAACGTTGTCTCCATCTGCATTCGCATGTTGCATAAGGCTACCTTTCTACCTTTCGAGGTTAAAGACTACCTCCATCTGCATTTGCATTGCATAAGGATACTATTCTACCTACCTAGACTAAACACTACCTCCATCTTCATATGCATTGCATAAGGCTACCTTTCTGCCTTCCGAAACTAAACGTTGTCTCCCATTTACTTTTCAAAAGCAACCCTTGTCTCTATCATTCGCGTCCTTTCGGGCTAAGCTCTGCTCTTTTAAATTTGCAAGACTAAGATTTGTCTTGTCAACATCATGCTATTGCATCTTCATGGGCTGAAATATCGCCAACTTATCCAAAAGGGTCATCGTTCGGAGGCACCATCTTCATGGCCCGAGAACACCATGTCATGGCCTGAGGATCCCTTTTTTATCAGCTTGCATATCATTATTCAAAGGCATCATGGTTCGGAGGCACCATCTTCATGGCCCGAGAACATCATTTCATGGCCTGCGAATCCTGCATCAAGCAATTCATGGCCCAGGACATCATGGTCTAAGGACATCATCTTTAACTGTCCAAAGACAGCATTCATAGTCCAGTGAAAATTTGCATCATGTTTAAATTACGTACGATATATGCTTGTTATTCATTTGCCGGTAATCCGGCTAGCAACATCCATCCCAGCAGGAGCGGTCCCGCTCCAGTTCTCCTAACTATCCCATAAGTCGCTTGATCACCCAACCCTGCACTTTGCGTCCGTCCTTGTAAAACTTCATCGTATACTTCGCCGGTGGCTCCTGAACTACATATGGCCCGATTCCTGTAAAATTAGGGATATGTGGGCAGCTCAGAAACCAGGGTGCGGCCCAAATCCCTTCAAAATCATTTCGCTTGGTCAAAATTGGCCATCATATCTTTACCCGACAACTCTTTCATCCTTCCCGGGTAAAGAGGGGCAGCTGTTGATGCCCAATTTTTCCTCAAAATTATTTTCAAACTTACATATCACTTTTAAAATCATTTTTTATGTGGGTGGTATTTTTCCACAATTTTTCGTATTTTTATCAACTCAGTTTTCTATTTATTTAGTATTTCTGTATTCAGTAATTATTCATAAATTATATTATAAATAATTTCAAAATGTTTCCCAGCTAAATATGTCATTTTTAATCATATTTAATTTTATTATGTTTTAATTATTTCACAAATTAACTAATTAGGCGTTGTTTAACTATAATTATACAAATTATGCAACTATGGCCTAATTGCGCATTCATACTATTTTAATTCAATAATCAGTCATTTTAGTGTTTTAATATTAGCTAATTACCTTAATTTTCATCTATGTGGCATTAATTTTATTTTTACATAAGTATTGGCTATTTTAGTAATTATTTGATTTTATGGGTATTTAACTAATAGCCCCATTTTATTTAAAATCTAGCCTATTTTAAACCGAACCCATCAGATTAAACCAACCCAATACCCAACCCTTCAGCCTAATTAAATACCCAGCCCAGACCCAATTCCATACCCGACCCAACCCCAAACCAATCTAAGACATTGATCAAATTAGATCAACGACCCAGATTCCTATTTCCTTAATTAATTCAAACTAACCCCCCCAACCCTTCTCATTCTCATCGACTCACATCTCTCTCTTTTTAGTCTCTTCTAGAGACTTCTGTCTCTTCAGCTCCGATGGCTCTCTTCATCTTCTCCAGCCACCCCTCACCGGAGACCCTGAAACCTCCATCACCCATGCTTCTCATGGCTCTCTTAGGCCGGTGTTGTTATCCCTAAGGCCCTCGAAGGGCAAGAACCTGTCTACTTACACCCATGGCGTTCCTGTCTACTTCAAGCCTCCAAAGCTTGATTTCGAGTAGGGTTTATGACCCTGAGGCTCAAGCCAGTGCTGTTCGAGGTCTTTCTCATCTTCTCTGAGGTTTTCTGTAAAACCCATATGTGCTTGTTACAAGTTATTATGAGGTTTTCCTTAAAGGTTTTCTATTTTTTCCTAAAAGGTTCTTCACTTCCAACTAGGGTTTTCTAAAATTGTTCTTCGAAAATGATTTCTTCAAATTTTAAGTGTCGACTAGTGTTTTTTCTCATATGCTTAAACGGTTTTGCTAAGTATCACTTTTAATCAAGATTTATTATGTTAAAACTTTAGTTTTAACCCTGTATTCTAATTATGTGATGTTTCTATTGAGATTTGTATGTGTGTCTATTTCCCATGAGTAGTCCTCGATTATTTCTGTGATTTTTACCCTACAGTACTTATTAGGGTTTCTGACTATTCATCTTTTACCTATATCATGACTACCCTTTGTGATTCTGATTTTGTCTATTACTTGTTTACTGCATTCATGCTCATAATGTCATGTACTGGCCTAAAGCCTTGATTCTATGTGATTCCTACTTTGTTGTGCTATCGAACCTTTGATTATATTTCTTCTTGCCTAATGTGTGTTTATCCCTCTTAAATCAGCCTATTCTTTTTAACATGCTTGAATCCCTGAATGATTGTGAGTAGTACTATACTAATTTTCACATGATATTCTGATTCTGAATATTTCCTTAAATACATGAGGCTTTCCTTTAGTCAGCACTAATCTCGGATCCCTGATCCCCTGTGATTGATACCCTTTGCTGATTTCAGACCTTTGAATTATTTTCAGGCCCTATTTTGTGGTTAATTACACTATTTACTATCTCTTGACATTGTTTCCTTAATTGAAATTTTCTGAACCTAGACCTAATTACCTATGCTATACTTATTTACACATTTACCTCTTTCCTTACTTGTTACTTGTTTATTGCCGTTTGAAGTTAACTCCCTTAATTAAGGGAGTACTTGTATTGATTTATTGCACTGATTGATTCCGAGTCCCATAATTTCTGGACAATTGGACTCCTACCTTATTTTACCTAGCCTTCAATTTGTTATATATATGCTATCTTTAGGACAGACACACACACGAACTGATCTGTTCAAAACCTCTCTCTCACAATTAAAGAAAAAACTCTCTGCTCTCTCTTTTGTGCTAGCTACTACTATTCTAAGTTAGCCGGCTGCACGCCAAGGCTAACTATTGTGCATCTTCTACTTCACTGATATGTGTATCTTTAGGACAGACACACACACGAACTGATGTGTTACTGCTTTCTTCACTTCACTGATATGTTCTAATTTAGATTTCAGTCCTCAAACCAACATGTTTCTACTACTATTGTAATTCAGTATGCTTCTAATTTGCTTTTACTTATGATTCAACATGTATCTAGGATCCTGGACTCCCCTCTGCATTTTAAGTTAGGCTTTATTTATGACCAGCATGTTTCTGTATACTTAGCACCTACTTCTTACATGCCTATGACTGGTACATTAGTTTAATCATGGTCTTAGTTGTTTCAGGTGTTAATCTAACCTAGTACTTTATTGTACCCCTAATCCTCTGGACCCTTAGAAGCTTCTGATCTTATGCTTATATGTGTGTCTTCCTGTTACATGTCTGCCCTCACATGCTCTGTATTTGTCCCACAAATCCCATTACCCCTGTTTGTGATTATTGGACTATCCATGGTCCTTTGTGTAATGTTGAACCTCTATTCCAGTCAAATTTCCCTCTTCAAAACTGTTTTCTTACTTACCCTTTCTCAAAACTGTTTTCTTACTTAAACCCCTTTTAAAAAAATAAAAAGCACTCTCACATATACTCTTAGAAGTCTAGGTTCTGCCCCTTGTGTGTGAGCATTGCCTTGGGACCCTTGAGCTCCCTCTAAACTTTGACACACAGAGGCTGGCCATTCCACACCGCACTTACTCTATTTTGGCTATGAAATCTGGGTGTGAGCACTGCCCGGGAGCCCTTGAGATCCTTAGGGAACTCTGATACACCCGGATTATGAGAAGGTTGTGAAATAATACTTGGCATTGAGGGCCTGGAGACTTGAGCCTATTCTGTAGGCTCCCTATAGTTAACTTCTTATTTTCCTTCTATTTCAGTTGTGTAATTCGTATTCAATGGCCTGTAATAATAATTTGTAAACAAATATTTGGGAATGGATAGTGAAAAGGGGGAGGGTAGTTATATAGGTTATCCATGCTAAAGGGTAGATACCATGCTTCTAGGTTTACATTTCTTACGTGTGCACTAGAAATTCATGCTTAGGGATGATTGTATGCAAGCATATCATGCATTAGATATCCTGTTCCTTAGGTCCATGTTTACTGTTTCAGCATCCTATTATGGTATTATCGTTTATCATATAGAAATCATGCTATAGGATTAAACGCTAATATAAACCTGTTATTCATGTAAACCAGTTCTAATATCTCTATAATGTTTTGGTACTCCTAGGAATCATGCCTAGGATAATAATGCACTAATAAACAAGTCATCCTCATACTTGCTGCATAGCATGTTTAAATACTATGACTTTATGCATTTTAGAAATCCTGCCTAGGAATTCTGCATACCACCCATTCTACATCCCTATGTGTGCATATTAGATATCATGTCTTAGGACCTCATTCAACACCTAGTTTAACTACTGATTGATTGAAAAAGGCCCTAAAAATAGGTTCACCATGTTTTCAAACAACTGGTAATAGTTTTGTATTTTTCCAACACCTAAGTACAGCATGTTTAGGCAAACTAACTTGTAACAGTTTCTTTAATAATCTGGGTAATTACTGAGTATTGTCATACGCTTAGGCGAGCCTTAGGTGTTAAATCTATTAAAACTGGAAACATACTCCTTTATACGTGTTGTTTGACTATTAATGGTTATAATCAGCAAGAAACTGATAAAATTCATCCTCTGAAATCAGTAATAAAGCTGCCTCACTATTGCATTCTCACCTAGATATCATGCCTTAGGTTCTGAAGTTAATAAGTCCTTACTTGTGTTTGAGTCGTGCTAATCATGTGCATAATTTGTGGAGGAATACTTGGGCCTCGTATCTGCTCTTATTTGTTTTCCCTTTATCTGAAGTCGTAATTGTCGTTGTTTGTCGCTTAGAATCTTGTCCTTTAAACCTAGGGGTCAACCTAGTACTTCCTTTTAGGATAGTAGTCCTAGCCTCCTCCAGGACTGATAGGATGGGACGGGTAATAGCACACATTAGAGTCTGTGACCAACACCCGCTTTAATCACCTTCACAGGGTGGGAAGGGTAGAATATGGATATGATTACCGATGAGCTAATACCATGTGTAGCCCCTCTTTGAGGAGTGATTTCCGGGTATTGCATTGATGTGATCCATATTATTATAAAACTAGGACACCTTTTATATGCTAGCTCGTAATTCCTTTTCAAAAGCTAATCTTCTGTACTGTTTCTTTAAAACATCTGCGTGCTTAAGACCTAAATCGCCTCTTATTGAGCCTTTACTTGTTATTTGCTAATTGTACAAATTCACGAAATCATTTGGCCGGTAACCACACTTGTGGATCCTGAGGGGTGCCTAACACCTTCCCCTTAGGATAATTTCAAGCCCTTACACAAATCTCTGGTTAGCAACGTAGTTATAATTGAACCTTTTAGGTGCCCTAACGCACCATTAAAATCGTTAGGTGTCGACTCTTCAAAATTATGCAAACCCCTTTCTCAAAAGGAAAGAGTTGTCCCAACCAATGTCATAAACCCGATATTATGCAAGGAAGAAAAAAGGGGGCACGACACCTCCAAGAAACAACCCTCCTTACTAAGCCCCGTATAATCCCCATCCACCACAAAATAACTACCGTCCACGTGAACCACTCAGAAAAACTGACTTCACACCCATTGGTGAGTCGTATTCCAGCCTCTTCCAAAAATTAGTCCAAATGGGCCTGTTGCAGCCTGTACCTTCGAACAGACAGAACCCAAAATCTCTATCCTACAGGCCAGGTACCAGGTGCGCTTATCACTCCGGGGCGGAAGGGCATGACACTGAAGATTATTGGACCCTTATAACCCCATTATAACCAACAACCCGTTACCGGTCCACAACAACGGGCCAGTCATCGGGATGATCTGTGAAGATAAATAATTCGGTCCCTCATTGAAAGCCATTATTGTCATCGTTGATTCAGAGGAGAAACCTAAAGCGGTGGAAAAACAAGTCAGGGATGAGAAAAAGATAAATTCCACTCCCCAAAATGAATAAAAGACCAGGGAAACAAATATATGGGCAACACCTGCCAAATAGGCCATTCTCTACGTCCCAAGAGCCCCAAAAAAGGGACAGCTCATGTTATTCCCTCCCAAGAGATTTGAACAGAGTAAAACCATGCCAAATCTGCCAAAAATGTATGTACCAAAAGGGACTTACGTGGCACAGAAGCCAATCATTCCATCTGGGCTGGATGAGCCTTTGATCATTAGCCACGTGCGACAAAGTCACATGAGAAACCCTACTGTCGTCCCTTAGAACTACAACCAGACAATGGTCACATACAAAGGGAAGGAATTTAGAGGGGAAGTAAATGAAACAAACCTATCTGGGAAGTATCATAACCTAGAAAAATTGAACAAAACCAAGCAGAAGCGGTTCCCCCTCAAAAAGCCTGTTACTGCTGAAGAAGCAGAGGAATTCTTCCGGAAGATGAAAACCTCGGAGTATGCTGTAATTGATGAACTTAGAAAGGCTATCCCCCAGGTTTCATTTTTGTCTCTACTGATGAGCTCAAATGAATACCAAAAGGTGCTTCTAAAGACGCTGAATGAGACGTATGTTCCAATTGAGACTACAGTTGAACAACTGGAAAGAATGGCAGAGCGATTTTTCGAGATCAACCGAATCTCCTTCAACCGAAATGACTTGCCTCCCGAAGGAGCCGCCCATAACAAGGCCCTCCACTTGACTGTCAATTGTGAAGGATATTATGTGAAAAGGGTCATGTTGGATGGCGGGTCCGGAGTTGATATTTTCCCTCTATCAACATTACAAAGGATGGAAATTGGGACTTAAAGGATCAGACCAAACAATGTTTTCATGCGTGATTTCGACGATGTCAAGAGGGACACGATAGGGGAGATTGACTTAATCCTAACCATTGGCCCCGTAGATTTTGAAATAACATTCCAAGTTCTGGACATGGACACTTCCTATAACTTTCTATTAGGAAGACCATGGATCCATGATACGGGAGCCGTGTTCTCTACTCTCCATCAAATGTTCAAGTTCGAACATGAGAACCAAGAAATAGTTGTCCATGGAGAATATGAACAATCAATCTAGAGGGACCCATCAGTCCCATGTCTCGAGGAAAGGGAGACACATCGTCTACTAAGCCTTTGAAATTTTGCTCGCCGACCAGTGCAAGGAAGGAACCTTATGTCCTCAACCTTGTTTATCAAGTGCATCGATCATGGTCGCTAGCGAAATGATCAAACAATGGTACAAGCCCAAGAAAGGGCTCGGGGTATCTTTACAGGGCGTCACAGAACCCGTCACATTGGATGCCAACAAGAAATTCCTTGGTATAGGTTTCCAACTTACCGATGCCAACGAAAAATGGGCCGATAAACGTAAGAAATATGGGTGGATTTTTCCTCAGCCAATCCCTCACCTCGCCAGATAGTTTGTTAAGCCAAGATGTATAGAAGAGGAAGAAGAGGCCTTCATGGCCGATGGAATTGAGGATATCTGTGAAACAATGAGGAAAATGCTCTATGAAGCCCACATGGTCCAACCAGGCGAAGGCTCGAGCACTTCTGAGGTGCAATTCATGGGGCCTGATGCTAAACTGCAAAATTGGAAGGCTACTTAATTCCCCGTCAGGTGGGAATCCCGATAGTTCAGTCTTGCCATCTTTTCTGCATTCGGAGTTATTTCAGGGTGTAACACGGATATTTTTAGTTTGATGTCTTTTAAATTTCAATGTAAACATTCCTATCTTCAAATTCAATGGAATGAAATCAATATTTCATCGTCTATGAATCTCTTTCTATTATTCTTTCTGATTTTGCTATTTTTCGTATCTTTCTCTTTTCAATTCTAATAATGCGGACTTAAATAACATAACATGTTTGCAGACTTCATGCCCAGATCCTAAAACGCTGTCTAACTGTGAAATAATGAATCAAGAACCTAAATATGATGAGGATGAGGCTTTTAGGGAAATAAATCAAGAATTGAAACAATTTAAGAATAAGCCTAAGCCAAACCTAAATGAAACCGAGCCAGTTAATTTGAGTAATTCATAAGAGATTAGGGAGACCATGATAAGAATTCATGCCGAGGATAAAACTAGAGATGCATTGATCCAACTCTTGTTTGAATTTAAAGACGTGTTTTCCTGGTCTTACGATAATATGCCAGGACTGAGTGCCGATCTAGTGGTACACAAGTTGACAACTTATCCCGATTGTCCACCTGTCCAACAAAAGCAAATAAAATTCAAAACAGACCTCAACGATAAGATCAAAGAAGAGGTTGCCAAAAAATTAACAGCTGGTGTAATCCGAGTAGTCCGATACACAACATGGTTGGCCAATGTGGTCCTAGTACTAAATAAAGACGGGAAGATCCAGGTATGTGTCGACTATAGATATTTGAACAAAGCAAGCCCCAAGGATGACTTCCCGTTACCCAACATCCACATCCTTGTCGACAATTGTGCCAAACATGAGATACAGTCTTTTGTGGATTGTTATGTTGGGTATCACCAAGTCCTGATGGATGAAGAAGATGCGGAAAAGACAGCTTTCACCACACCGTGGGGCACTTACTGTTACAGGGTCTTGCCGTTCGGTCTAAAAAATGTCGGGGTAACTTACATGAGGGCTATGACCTCCATCTTCCATGACATGATGCACCAAGAAATTGAGGTGTACGTAAATGGTGTGATCATTAAATCCAGAACACAAGAAGGCCATGTACAAGACTTGAGAAAATTCTTTGAGCGTCTATGCAGGTATGACTTGAAATTGAACCCTGCTAAATATGCATTTAGGGTTCCATCTAGGAAACTTTTGGGGTTTATCGTCAGTCAGAGGGGCATTGAGTTAGATACAACAAAGATAAAATCTATCCGAGATCTGCCACCTCCGAAAACCAAGAAAGAGGTCATGAGCTTGCTAGGAAGGTTGAATTACATCAGCAGGTTCATCGCACAACTTACGAGCACATATGAGCCCATATTTAAGCTGCTAAAGAAGACGCGGTGATTATATGGATGGATGAGTGTCAAGAAGCTTCTGACAAAATCAAAGATTATTTGTCAAGTATGCCGGTATTGGTTCCGCCTGAGCCTGGAAGACCTTTGTTATTATACCTAACGGTCCTAAATAATTCTTTTGGCTATGTCCTCGGGTAACATGATGCGACCGGGAAGAAAGAGCAAGCCATATACTATCCGAGCAAGAAATTTACTAGTTATGAAGCCAAATACACTTTGCTGGAAAGAACCTGTTGTGCCTTAACTTGGGTCACTCAAAAGCTTAGACATTATTTGTTGGCCTATACCACATACCTCATAACCAGGATGGACACTCTAAAGTACATATTCCA
This sequence comes from Nicotiana knightiana, assembly GCA_005239525.1. Lineage (NCBI taxonomy): Eukaryota > Viridiplantae > Streptophyta > Magnoliopsida > Solanales > Solanaceae > Nicotiana > Nicotiana knightiana. Next base: position 41,198 of record ML369194.1, read on the forward strand.
AAAACTGATGCCCACGAGAAGGCTAGCCAAGTGGAAAATCCTGCTCACTGAGTTTGACATTGTCTATGTCACCCGCACGGCCATGAAAGACCAAGCTTTGGCCGATCATTTAGCTGAGAACCCGGTTGATGATGAATAACAACCCCTAAGCACTTATTTCCCAAACAAGGAGGTAAATTCAGTCGAAGTAATTTCAGAGGACACTAAGACTTGGAAAATGTTCTTTGACGGAGCAGTAAAGGCAAAAGGTGTTGGAATTGGGGCAATTTTGATTTCTCCCACAGGTCAACATTATCCAGCTACAGCCCGGCTTCGGTTCTTCTGTACAAATAATACTGCTGAATATGAAGCTTTCATCATGGGCATGAACATGGCAATTGACATGGATATAGGAGAATTATTAATCATGGGAGACTCTGATTTGATCATTCGGCAAGCACAAGGCGAATGGGAAACTCGAGATATCAAGCTTATCCCATATAGAAAACATGTGGAAGATCTTAGCAAACGGTTCAAATCAGTGGAATTCAAGTATATTCCTCAATTCCACAATGAGTTAGCCGACGCACTAGCTACCTTAGGTGCAATGCTTCCATATCCGGGCAATGTCCATACTGACCCGTTGGAGATTCAAATCCGAGAAAGACATGGTTATTGCAACATGGTTGAAGTAGAACCAAATGTCCAACCATGGTATCATGATATTAAAATATTCTTGAAAACAAAGAAATACCCTGAGCAAGCCAATGGAGACCAAAAGAGAACCATTAGAAAGCTTGCTAGCAGTTTCTTGTTAAGTGGAGAAGTGTTGTATAAGAGAACTCCATATCTGAATCTGTTAAGATGTGTAGATGCCAAAGAAGCTGAAAAGATCACGAACGAAGTGCATTCAGGAGTATGCGGTCCCCATATGAACTGGGATGTCCTTGCAAATAAAATCTTGCGAGCAGGTTATTACTGGATGACCTTGGAAAAGGATTACTTCAATTTGGTCTGGAAGTGCCATCAGTGTCAGATACACGGTGACCTGATTCATGCACCGCCTTCATAATTGCATCCTATGTCAGCACCTTGGTCGTTTGTTGCTTGGGGTATGGATGTCATTGGGTCGATCAAGCCGAAAGCCTCAAATGGACACAAATTCATCTTGGTTTCCATTGATTACTTCACAAAATGGGTCGAAGCGTTCATTTTCAAAGCCATCACCAAGAAAGCAGTTGTGGACTTTGTACATTCCAACATTATATGTCATTTTGGTATTCTAGAAACTATCATTACCGACAATGCTGCAAATCCGAACAGTCACTTGATGAGGGAGGTACGCGAGCAGTTTAAAATTACGCATTGCAATTCTACCCTTTACCGACCCAAAGCCAATGGCGCCGTTGAAGCGACAAATAAAAACATCAAGAAGATCCTCAGGGAAATGATTCAAAATTGCAGACAATGGCATGAGAAGCTGCCTTTCGCATTATTAGGATATCGCACAACCGTGTGCACGTTAGTTGGGGCTAAGCCTTACTTATTGTTTTATGGCACTGAAGCCGTAATACCTGTAGAAGTCAAAATTCCCTCTCTACTTTGAATCATTGTTGAAGCTGAGATCGAGGATGATGAATGGGTCAAAACCCGACTGGAACAGTTAACTATGATTGATGAAAAACGGATGGCCGCGGTTTTTCACGGGCAGTTGTACCAACAAAGAATGGCCCGCGCTTACAACAAGAAAGTGCGGCCTAGAAACTTTGAAGTGGGACAACTCATTCTAAGGCGCATTCTCCCGCATCATGAGGAAGCGAAAGGAAAGTTCACTCCAAATTGGAAAGGTCCGTACATAATAAGGAAACTATTGCCAAAAGGGGCATTGTACTTAGGAGATATTGAAGGAAATGACCCTGAAATAGCTGTCAGTGGAGATGCGGTCAAAATGTATTATGTTTAACCCCTTTCGCGGTCTTAATACTCTTCGATTGGGATGACGAAGGTTTTCGTTCTCGCTACCCAAACACTATCAACCTTTTGTAAACCCTTTGAGCTGGTTACTCTTTTTTTATTACCCTCTTTGGAACCTGAAAATTAAAAAAAAATCAAAATCAATCAAAACAAAAACAAAATGTTTCCTTGAACTACGTTCGACTTGATTCCGAAAGGATACGTAAGCAGCCTCACTTTGGGGTTCAGTCACACCAAAATAAAAATCCAAATTCCCCCGAAGATGAAACTGGGGTAGAATTTATAACAGTTCGGCGATACTTTCGCCTGAAAGGTTCCAAAGTTGTAATTCTATTAAAATTATTTTAACCAAATCCTATTCAAGTCCTTCAGATCAATCGGTAAAGATGTTCAAATTGGAAGATATGGCTACTTGGATCTGATACAATCAAACGAGGGAAATAAAATTAGAGAGTCTTATCGGTGAAACCCACACAGGCACCCATAAGGCAATGGTAAGCAGAGAAAATGAAAATGAGAGAGTCTTTAAGATGACGACAAGAAGAGAAATGAGAGAGGTTAGCCGGTGAGAACCCGCAAAGGGCACCGCTGATCGAAAAAAAGGATCATCGGTCACGGACATGGACACAATCCTGGTCAAGGTTTCCCAATCTCGAGGTATAAGCTATGATGAATTTCTGAGAGTTGGAAGGTTCGCAATGATCTGGCATTCAATCCAAGAGGCATGGCATGTTCATTGAATGCCGCATAACACTCCAGATAAGTCATTCTTTCCTTTCTCCGAAAGAGATACCTCTTGTCTAAATTCATCCCGTTGTTTATTTTCTTTTAATCCTTTTCGGTCTAATTCTATTCTAAATTGAGACAAAGAAAGGATAGCAAGAACGATCTATAAGGTTCTCATTTGATACAAGCTAGTATGCAAAAAGCGCCCAGCCTCGGCAGGAATATCGGGTCGACCTCGACTAGCCATGATGGCTGGTGTTTTAATATCAAGCATTCCTGAAAGGAAAGGGATCAAAGTCAAAATGTCATAAACTCAAAGTAAAGTTAAGAAGGTTAAGCCCCGCGTGATTAACCGTCCTGGTAAAATCTTGGGAAAGTCGAGATCCCCAGGATTATAAATGAAACCAATCCCCAGCGAGCCAGCAAGCAGTTGAGATCTTTGTCAAAAGGACAGGCCGAGATCAAGTGACCAAGATGACCAAGGCCAAAAAACCAACCACCGTTTCAAACTGAATTTTTTTTTTTTTTGAAGACAACAGGAAATAGGTGCAACCCGAAAGCAACCTTGCAAGAAGAAGGGGCAACCAAAAGAAATTGCGCAAGGGCTAGAAACAGCTTTGCAAAAACAACTTCAAAAGGGAAGTCTCCAAATTCTTTCCCGCATTCGCTTATTCTCTGAAAATAAAAGAAGAAAAGAAGAAATGATGTTGAAAATAATTCAAAATTAAGGTAGTATAGGGCCTTCAATCCCTAGCTGTGTCTTTTCCAACATAGGGTCTTGATTTCCTAGTTGATGCCGACATAACTCGATGCCAGCATAACCTGATGACTTTCCAACATAGGGTCCCACTCCCTAGTTGATGCAAGCATAACCTGATGATTTTCCAACATAGGGTCCCACTCTGTAGTTGATGCTAGCATAACCTACTAACTTTCCAATGTAGAGTCCCACTCCCTAGTTAATGCCAGCATAGCCTGATGACTTTCCAACATAGGGTCCCATTGCCTAGTTGATGCCGACATAACTTGATGACTTTTCAACATAGGGTCACACTCCCTAGTTGATACCAGCATAACCTGGTGATTGTTCCAACATAGGGTTTCCAATCCCTAGTTGATGCCAGCATAACCTGATGACTTTCGAACATAGGGTCCCACTCCTTATTTTGATGCCAGCATAACCTGATGACTTTCCAACATAGGGTCTCACTCCCTAGTTGATACCAGCATAACCTGATGACTTTCCAACATAGGGTCCCACTCCCTAGTTGATGCCAGCATAACCTAATGACTTTCCAACATAGGATCCCATTCCCAAATTGATACCAGGATAACCTGATGACTTTCCAACATAGGGTTTCACTCCCTAGTTTGATGCCAGCATAACGTGATAACTTTCCAACATAGGGTCCCACTCCCTAGTTTGATGCCAGCATAACCTGATGACTTTCCAACATAGGGTCCCATTCCCTAGTTGATGCCAACATAACTTGATGACTTTTCAACATAGGGTCACACTCCCTAGTTGGTACCAGCATAACCTGATGACTTTCCAACGTAGGGTCTCACTCCCTAGTTGATTCCAGCATAACCTGATGACTTTCCAACATAGGGTCTCACTCCCTAGTTGATGCCAGCATAACCTAATGACTTTCCAACATAGGATCCCATTCCCAAATTGATACCAAGATAACCTGATGACTTTCCAACATAGGGTCTCACTCCCTAGTTGATGCCAGCATAACCTAATGACTTTCCAACATAGGATCCCATTCCCAAATTGATACCAAGATAACCTGATGACTTTCCAACATAGGGTCTCACTCCCTAGTTGATGCCAGCATAACCTAATGACTTTCCAACATAGGGTCCCACTCCCTAGTTGATACCGGCATAACCTGGTGATTATTCCAACGTAGGGTCTCCAATCCCTAGTTGAATTTATTTTTAGACATACGGTCTCAACTCCCTAGTCCACATTTACTCCGGGTACACCCCCTTTTTTTTATATCTTTCAATAATGAAATAGTATAGAATTTTGTTATAATAACTCACGAAATTTTCCTAGCGAAAACTGGGGCAGAAAATTTCGTTCGTTGTTTTGATTCCTGAGCAGGTTATACCTTAAAGCACTGGGTTCAAGACGACCAAAAGAAGAAGTATCAATCCAGAATAAAATAAAAGAAGAAGGAAAAAGTTGAACCCAAACTACAGAAGCGGAGAAGATGTAGACTACTCAAGACGAGATTGAAGTCACAAGCTTTGCATGCCCCATCTTGATCTGAAAAAGATGAAGAAGATTGAACTAGCACCTGCAGCTAACAAGCATCAAGATCCAGATCAGAGTCTCCATAAAGAACTAGCCAAGACTCAAGACCAATCTTCTGAAAATTCACATATAGGAATCTTGTAACTCGTAGTTGATAGGCTCAGTTATTTTTCTTCATTTTAACTTTGGTGTAATAAGGAGTTCAGTAGCAGTAACAGCAACAACAACAATGAAATCACAGCTTTTCGGTAGTCCCACCTACCAAAACTTCCAGAACTACACTGACCTGATTCCTTTATAGCCAAGGATATGTAGGCCACTTTTGAAGCAAGGTTCAATCAAGCTTTTTCAAACTGCTTCTCATGGAGTGTCAAAACGGGTAAAATTTGTTTGTGAACTTCTCACTTTGTCTTTGCCTGAAAACTCTTCATCCTTCCGAGAAAAGAGGGGCAGTTGTGAACATGTAATTTTTTACCCTATAAAAATATTCCTACAAAATTAATAAATAAATTAGTCCTATTTATTTTAGATTTTTAAGGATTTTTTGGTAATTATTTGCATTTAGTTTCATTTTTCATTTTTTTTTTAAAAATTATGAAAAACTAACAAAAAGTATTTACATCTCCATCATCTTGAATTATTAGGTTTTAATTTAATTTAATACCTAATTACTTAATTTGATTATATCGTTTAAAGGAAATCACAAAAATTGTTTATTCTTGACATTTTTAGGTTCAATGATTAAAACTAGTGATTTTTATTTTTAGAACTTAAGATTGACTAATTGTGAAAATAATACAAATATATAATTAGTGTAATTTTATAATCTTAGATAATTTAGTGTTTAATTTAGGATTTAATTAAAACTAATTAGATTTTAAAATAAATTAAAAAGGGGGATTTAATTAGCTTAAAAACCGGATAGGGCTAGTGTTAAACCAAGCCCAATCCCAAAAAAAAATTCAAACAAATACCCAATCCCAACCCCCTAAAATCGGTCCAGCCCCCCACTTGATTAAACGGTGCCGTTTAGCACCAATCAATCCAGGCCGTTGATTTTTGATAGATCTAACGACCAGGAATTCCCCTCGCCCTAAGTATATATATGTCCTAAACCCTTCACCCCCCCTCATTTCCAAACTCTCCCACTCTCTCACATCTCTCTCTCCCTAGCTGCCCCCAAACCCTAACGCCGCCTCTCCGCCCTAAGCCACCACAAAACCCTAGCCTCCCTATTATCCTCCTCCCACGCCACCGCCAAAAATCGCCTAAGGCGACGACAAAACTTAAAACAACCCAAATCCACCCGTGTCACGCCCCGAGCCTGGGGCAATACCGGCACTCGCTGCCTCATCTATCCTTGCATACCAACTCGTGACTTAAGAATTCTGGACATATAAAGTCATACTTTGGCCAGGGGACACATTGCAAGACAATTTTCAAAGCAATATATAAAATTGAATAGAAACTAACGCTGACTAAATGTCAACATAAAGTTGCGCCGGCAAGGCCGTCATAACTACTATGACTGACAAGCCAACAAAATATACGTACAGGGCCTACAAGCCCAACATACTGCACTAACATATAGGATGTGTCTACAAACCTCTACTGATGGATGTACTGTGATCGGAACAGGGGCCCGACCTACCCATAACCTATCTACATACATACACAAGATGTACACAAAACTTCTAGACCCGACAACTCCAAAGGACGGGGAGCTTACCGATAAAGTTGAACTCAGGCAACACCTATTGAGGAGGTCTACTCGTCTGTATGTCTGAATCTGCACGCATGAAATGCAGCGCCCCAGAAAGGGATGTCAATACAAAATAATGTACCGAGTATGTAAAGCAATATACAGAAAGCTGAAACTGAACTGATAATCTGAACATATGCTTACCTGTTGATACTGACTCAACTCTCTCAATATAGTAAGTAAAATAGTAGTCCAGCCCTATAAGGCTCGTTGTATATATATAACTGCTCTGCCGTAGTAAGCTCACTCATAGGCGCTCGGCCATACTAGGCTCTATATCTCGACTAACTGGGCTCGCTCATAGGCACTCGACCACAGTAGGCTAGGTATATAACTTACTCTTTGCTCTCTTGACTGGAAGAAGGAAATACTCAATTGAATATGAGTCCCGATAAGTAGAATACTGTAACTTACAAAACTAGAAAAATATACGTAAATTCCAGGATATGAATTTTTCTTTATGCCTTATTATCAAACTCGTGTTTACGAGATCATGACAAAATGAAAGAAGGGCTTAGCCTTAACATACCTGGAGTAGGAAAAAATTCGTATGATGTTCTTGGAAAAGGTTGCACCGTACTCCTTTAGAACCACAAAATTTTACGTTGCTAAATCTTGTTGAAATCGTTTGGTTGCAAGAATAATTGATAACGTTTATCTCTTCTAATTGTGTCTTAGTATTGAAATATTAGGAATGGGTTTTTCAAGAATTGTAGTATGGTTTGTTTTGGAAGTATTAAAGTTTGAGATGTCTTGTAATTAATTTATCAAGATGCCACCTAATCTAATGTGACCATGAGACATTTATTTGCTAGTGGCTTGCTGCCACGTGGGGGTGGGGTGGGGTTTTTTTTCGTCTTTATCCACTTATTAGGTAATTAGGTAATGTCCTGTTATCCGGTAATTAACCAATTACCCGTATAATTAAGAATTGTCTCAAATTACCTAAAATTCTACTTATTTTAAATACACTTTATACATCTTACTATCACGGTCATATGGTACCTTGTATGGTAATAGTCCATAAATATTGGGTATTATCGTTCGACCCGTATTTTATCCCAAATCGACAACCTTCAATGAAACTAATTTTCTTTAATTCGTGTACCCTTTCCTTCATGGAACTTACTTATTGCTTGTTATAAATAGCATAAATATGCTAACCTCCAGATAATCTCATCCCCGAGTCTATGTTAATTAACTGAAGAGGAAATTTTCACGTACAAAAAATGCGAGATGTAACAAAATCTACCTTACTCTCTTCCCTTACTCCTCCTAAACATCACTTCAACTCAAAACCCCATAAAAAATCAACAAATCTACACCTAAAAAACGACCGAAACCCTAAACGTCGCCCTAGCCCCGCCGCCGAAAATTGCCTATGGCGGCGGTGGACCTCCAAAACTCCCTATATCCCCCTCTAACGGGAAAAAGGAGGTGTGACAACGGTGTTGTCCCCATACTAGATTTCGACGTTGTTCGATACGCCCAAAGGACTTCGGGCAAAATTTCTCTGGATTTTCCCTTAGCATCGTTCAATCTTTTCTTTAGATTCTGAATAATGGTCTTGTTTGTTGATTCAGCCTGTCCGTTCCCACTAGGATGATACGGCGTAGACAAAATCCTTTTTATTTTGTGATCTTCGAGAAACTTTGTTATTTCGCTACCGGTGAATTTTTTTCCATTGTCGCATACGATTTCGGCAGGTATCCTGAATCGGCATATGATGTGATCCCAGTTGAAGTCTACAACTTCTTTTTCTATGAGTTTCTCGAAAGCCTGTGCTTCAACCCATTTAGAGAAATAGTCAGTCATAAATAAAATGAATTTAGCTTTACCTGGGGCCGATGGCAGAGTGCCGACAATATCCATTCCCCATTTCATTAACGACCAAAGGGATAAGACTGAATGAAGTTGCTATCCGTGCTGGTGGATCACCGGTGCATACCATTGGCACTTGTCGCATTTTTGAACGAATTTCTTAGTATCTTTTTCCATATTGACCCAATAGTATCCCGCTCTGATGAATTTGTGAACCAGTGGTTCGGCACCGGAATGGCTTCCGCAAGTACCCTCGTGAATTTCTTGCAGGACGTAATCGGTGTCTCCCGGTTTCAAACATATTTCCAATGGTCCATCGAACGTCCTCCTATATAATGTTCCATCTTCGGCCAATGTGAATCGTGCAACCTTTGTTCGTCGAGTCCTCGATTCCTCGGGGTCCGATGGGAGCTTCCCATTTTTCAGATACTCAATATATTTATTCCTCCAATCCCAGGTTAGTCTTGTGGAGTTTATTTCGGCGTGGCCTTATTCGATTACTGACTTTGAAAGCTGTACGACAGTCCCTTAGCTAATTTGTCGTCTTCGACTTATGTCCCTAAATTTGCGAGGGCGTCGGCCTCACTATTCTATTCTCGAGGCACATGTTGTAGGGTCCATTCTTTAAATGATGTAGCGTTACCTGCAATTTGTCCAAGTACCTTTGCATTCAATCCTCTCGAACCTCGAAGGTTCTGTTGACTTGGTTTACCACAAGTAAGGAGTCATATTTGGCCTCAATGACCTCCGCTCCCAAGCTTTTAGACAGTTCGAGACCTGCAATCATAGCCTCATTGTTAGTCAATTTAGAAATTTTGATAGATTGCCTAATTGTATTGCCTGTGGCCTCACTGCAATCGGGTACGAGGGATGGCGTGAAGTCGGCCTCGAAGTCTGCTAAGATTTGAGACTTGATGGTCGTTCAGGGTTGATACTCGATATCATACCCACTGATTTCGACGTCCCATTTGGGCAATTGGCCCGAGAGTTCGGGCTTATGCAAAATATTACGAAGAGGATAAGTGGTCACCACACAAATTGGGTGACACAAAAAATATCATTTTAATTTCCTAGAGGCTCTTATTAAAGCAACCGCTAATTTTTCTAAAGTATGGGTACCGGGTCTCGGCCTCACCTAAAGTTCGACTAACATAGTAAACAGGAAATTGCGTGCCTTGTTCTTCTCGAACTAGGACCCCACTTACCGCGACTTCAGAGACTGCTAAATATAAGTAGAGTTGCTCGTCCGCTTTCGGAGTATGAGGCAATGGTGGGCTCGAGAGGTACCGCTGCAATTCTTCCAACGCCTATTGGCATTGGGGGGTCCAAGCAAAACTGTTCTTCTTTTTGAGAAGTGAGAAGAACTTGTGGGTTCGATCTGAAGACGTTGAGATGAATTGGCCTAAGGCAGCTATCCGTCCTTTTAATCTTTGTACGGCCTTAACGTTGTCCACGACTTTGATGTCTTCGATTGCCTTGATTTTATCGGGGTTGATTCCAATTCCCCGATTTGACACCATAAAGCCGAGGAACTTGTCTGAACCTACCTCGGAAGCACATTTCTCGAAATTGAGCTTCATGTTGTATTTTCTCAATATTTTGAAGGTTTCCTGCAAATGTGTTAAATGGTCCTTTGCGCGCAAGGACTTAACTAGCATATCGTCAATATATACCTCCATTGATTTACCTATTTGTTCTTCGAACATTTTTTTCACTAGGCGTTGGTACGTAACACCAGCATTTTTTTGCCCAAATGGCATTACGTTATAACAATATGTGACATATTTAGTAATGAACGAAGTCTTTTCCTGATCCTCCGGGTTCATTTGAATTTGGTTGTATCCGGAGTAGGCGTCGAGAAAACTAAGGATCTCGTGGTCGGCCGTGGCATTGATCATGCGATCGATATTCGATAGAGGAAAAGGGTCTTTGGGACATGCTTTGTTTAAATCTTTATAATATACGCACATCCTAAGTTTGTTCCCTTTAGGGACTACAACTACGTTTGCTAACCACTCAGGATATTTTACTTCCCGAATGGATCCTATTTCGAGAAGTTTGGTTACATCGCCCTTGATGAATGCATGTTTTATCTCGGACTGGGGCCTTCTCTTTTGTTTTAGCGGTCTGAAATTCTGGTCCAGGTCGATGTGTTGTGATATCTGGTGGGATCCTATCATATCTAAGTGGGACCAAGCAAAACAATCCATATTATCGATAAGAAATTTAATGAGTTCTTTCCTGAGTTTGGGGGTTAACCACGTACCCAGGTATACCTTTCGATCGGGTAGGTATTCGATCAATATAACTTGTTCCAGCTCTTCGACTGTTGATTTGGTGGCGTCGAAATCTTCGGGGATAATAAAGGATCGAGGGATCCAGTAGTCTTCGTCCTCATCAGTTCCCTGCTCCTCCGACTGGGTCGAGGCTGGTGGCTGTGATTGCTATTTAGTCTCCTATTTTCTTTGGCCTCAAATACCTTTGTTGACGAAAGCGCCGATATCGATGTTACCTCATCAACCGGGAACATTCTTTTGCAGCGTGTTGTTCCCCATATATCGTTTTCACTCCATCCGGCGTTGGGAATTTCAGCATTTGGTGAAGAGTTGAAGGGACTGCCCTCATATTGTGAATCCAGGGTCTTCCGAGCAGGGCATTGTATCTCATGTCACCCTCGATTACATGGAAATTGGTTTCTTGAATAGTCCCAACTACGTATATCGGTAAAATAATTTCACCTTTAGTTGTTTCTCTAGCCATGTTGAAACCATTTAGGACTCGAGTTGTGGGTACGATTTGATCTTGTAGCCGAGATGCTTCATGACCCTCGATTGAATAATATTTTCCGAGCTACCTGGATCAATTAAAACACACTTAACCCATATTTTATTCATAAAGATAGAAATTACCAGAGCGTCACTATGAGGTTGAGAGATTCCTTTTGCTTCCTTATCGTTGAATGATATGGTGCCTTCTGGCACATAATCTCGGGTCCGTTTTTCACTAGTAATTGATACTTTAGTGCGTTTGAACATGGGCCCTTGTGGAATATCGACCCCACCAATGACCATATGGATCACATGCTTTAGTCTCTTTCTCTGAAATGGTTTTTGGCTCGATCGCTCAAGACCTCTCGAAGGTGGCCCTCGTTGAATAGACGGGCTACCTCCTCCCTTAGTTGCCTACAGTCTTCGGTCCTATGGCCATGTGTAACGTGGTACTTGCATATTTGATGGGGGTTTCTTTGGGAAGGATCGGTTTGTAGGGGTCTGGGCCATCTAGTATCTTTGATTCTCCCAATGGCAGGCACAATACCTGATGCGTCAATGTTAAAGTTGTATTCCGATAATCGTGGTGCCTCTGTGGGATCGGCATGCTTATCGAAACCATTTTTGCTCATGAGTCCTCGAGAAATCTGTCCTCGATTGCTCCTTCGATCATTTTGGATGGGATTGCATCCTGGGCCGCTGTTTCTGCGATCTGCGTACGGCTGATATCGGTCTCTGTTCGACCAAGGTTCCCTGTCGATATCCCTCTGATTTCTGCCTACGGGCCTGTTTGGATATACGGAACCGGAAAGGGTTCTCAATTGGTCATCCTCGACCCTGATCTTCTACTAGTACCGTTTATGTACATCAACCAGGTTACCGCCAGATATTAAATTAAATTCTTCTTCAGTTGACGTGATGCCACCGAACTCCATTCGTTCAACCCCTGAGTAAAGGCTTCAACAACCCAATCATCTGCGACCGGTGGTAATTCCATGTGTTCCATCTGGAACCAAGATACGAACTCCCTTAGCATTTCGTTATCCTTTTGTTCCACTTTGAAAAGGTCTGATTTCCTTGTTGCAACCTTTATTACCCCCGGTATGTGCCTTTACGAAAGAATCTGCAAGCATGGAAAACGAGCCAATGGAATTCGGCGGTAGATTGTGGTACCAGATCATTGCTCCCTTCGATAGAGTTTCTCCAAATTTCTTCAGTAGAACAGATTCGAACTCATCATCTTCCAAATCATTTCTTTTTATGGCGCATGTATAGGAGGTGACATGCTCATTGGGATCGGTAGTCCCATTGTACTTAGGGATTTCCGACATGCATAATTTCTTCGGAATGGGCTTCGGAGTACTTGGGGGGAACGACTTCTGCACAAGCTTCTTCGAGTCCATACCTTTTAAGATCGGCGGTGCCCTCGGTATTTGGTCAACCCGGGAGTTATATGTCTCTACTTTCTTATCATTTGCCTCAATTTTCTTTTTCTCTCGATTCAATTCGTTTGGTGAGCTCCTCAAGAATTTTCATAACGGTGGGGTCAGTCCCCGATTAATTGGTGTTTGACCTTTCTGGCATTGGTTCGGTCCGGCGAGCGACTTCTGGTTCGACCCCACTCAACGCTTGATGCTTATTCTGTAACTATGCAATAGCGGCTTGTTGAGCCTGTAACATCTCGAATATTAGTTGGAGGTTGACTCCTCCATCTCCTCCACCTTGCGCACCTCGACCACTAGATCAGCCTTCTCTGCGTACGCTCCCTTCGGGATCTACGCCCAAATTTGCATTTAAGGTGATATACGAACTGATGTCGACTGGATTGGCAATTAGTGCTCCCTCGAGGCCTGCGGCACCTCGACCCCTAGAGCAGCTACATTGTCATTTTTGCTGTGAAATCTGAGGCCGTTGTCACCATGTGTGGGTGTTGTTTGTAAGTTTGACATGTTTTATCCTGAAAACAAAAACACTTACAAGAACAAGTGTAAAATAATGTGTGTGTTATTGGAATGAACAATCACTATTATCCTTAGCCTCACGGTGGACGCCAAACTGTTTACCCTAAAATTTGGATAACAATTAAACTTATATTGTGGTTTTAAGGATATGTGATTTCACTCAACACCAATTGATAAATATGAATATAAATGACACAATTGAATTGTAAGTAAAGCAAACCCGTGTTCAGACAGAACTTCAGTTCTCGAATCGAAGTACTCTCGAACTCATAAGTGTAAGAACAATCAAAAAATAGGGTGAACTGATGAATAATAAAAGTAAGCTCTGTGAACAATGATGCTTACAAATGATTAGAACTCCCATTTATTTAGCAGAGGAATTCTACTTATGATATAATTCTAATTACAGAAGCAAATCATATAATTAGCTAATTAACCGCTTCTGATTTGATCCGTTTCGAGATTTACTTCGTGATCCTCGACCAGTTACGGATATTTTTCTCTTCCATTATTAGGCCATCTCCGATATCACTCGGTGTCTGTCTCTCTTGACTTCGATTGTTATCAACCTCGATCTCGAAAGAAACTTTAGTCTAGAATTCGATGCCTCAACTTCGTGATTTAGCCGAAACCAACCTTAGATGCAATACTCCGATCTCGATCAAATAATAAAATTGGGTATCCCGATTTTAACCGTATATAGGTTGGTCTTTGAGGCTTTCGCTATGACTTGAAAGTGCGTCGTCTAACTGGATCTGCTTGTGATTTTCCCCTTGGGAAATGGATACAGTTTTCTCGCGGGCATTAATCAATTAATTATTTGAACTGTTGAGCAAATAACTAAGCGGATCATAGTATTTTTATTGGTTTGATTAGGTATACAAAAATTTTCAATTTAGATTGATCTAATTTTTACCATTTGACTCAATTACATTTTACGACAATTTTTATGATAATTCGGGAAGAACAGCTACCTAGCTCGCATTCGAATGCTATGTATACGTTTTCTTTAAGAAATTGACAAGTTTAGTTATTTTACTTGGTGAAAATCCGAAATGAGCTTTTGGTAGTTTGTCCCTTTAACAAACAAGCTATAAAAAGACAAGACATAGAAGAATTTGTTGTATGGCTAATTCCATATATGAAGGTGACAATGATCTCCACAAACAATAGTGATTAGTTTCCTGTCCAGTCATCTATATATATACTTTCCGAGTAATTTGCATAACACGTATCATCCTCATTCCAGCAAAGAACAGTTACAATAAACCAGTAAAATTTAGCTAGATGTCTATACGTACTAAGATATTTGGATTATTTCTTTCAAAAGTTCTTCAACTGATTACTCAAACCAATAAGTGAAAACGTTGAGCATCAATTTCTTTTTCAGTGTCCCACTCTTTCACGAAGAACTACTTTTGGAATAAGAGTTGGTTATACTCTAATTTACATTCTTCCCTTTGAATTTATAAGGCTATTTAGTTTGAAACGTTTTCAAATATGTTTGACACCCTATATTCTTATATTATACAGTTATCACAGTGTTCAAGAAATTCAAATGCATGACGTTATTTAAATTTAGATTTTATGTGATATTTTATGTCAAACTAAGCTAGTGTCGTATTTGGAAATAAATTTAGCTGAAACTTTAAAAAGAAAAAGTTTTTGAAGTTGTGTTTAAAAATATTTTTTAAAAGTTGAAGTTGTGTTTGCATAAGCATTTTATGCATTTTACTTGAAAAACAATTTAAATTTTGTTAGTGGAAGAAAAAGATTTTCACCCAAAAGGTACGGGCCAAAATCAATTTTTGGAACTTGAAAATTTTTCTTCTAATTTTGTTTAAACTGATCAAATTTCATCAATAAAATATATTTTCAATTTCTTTTAAAGAAATGTCCAAATGGGAGCTAAGTTTTCTACTGTTAGTTCAATATCTTTTTCCTATTATCAATAGTATGATTAGAGATGGCAAAATAGTTAAAAGAAAATAATTATCCACTCATATTATTCATTAAAATGGGTTGGATAATGAACTATTTAAAAACAGGTCAAATATGGATAAAGAATATTATCCACTTAGAAAATGATTAACCAAATGGAATCAATGGATAATTAATGTGTTTAACTTTAACATTTGTAAAGCCTCAAATTGGAGTTCCTCAAGTTTGGAAGACTAGAATAATATGGATATCCATGTTATCCTCCGGATAAACTTGTATTTTATCCGTCTCAAATACGGGTCGGATAAGATAATATCCATTTTTTAAATTACCCGTTTTAACTCGCTCATATCCGATCCGACTCGCGCATTTTCCACCTCTGATCATGATATATAATCAAATTGAGAGTCCGGAACCCAATTATTGGGTTTCTGGACAAAAGTGACGTTAATGTGTGGAAAAAAATAAGCTACATTTCTATATATAACGCGGTAATATACCGCGCTATACATTAATAGAGTTTTGTCCGTTAATGTATAGCGCGGTATATTACCGCGCTATACATATATAGCGCCCACATTTAACGCGTTATGCACTGACGATTTGACTGTCAGGTATAGCGCATGAAAATACAGCGCTATACCTGTAATAAACGCGCTATACTTGTTTCAGGGCCCACTAATATAGCGCACATTAAAAGAGCACTATACATCAAAAATTTTAGCACCCGGGGATAACCATTTCCTTATATAAAGGGGTTAGGATTTTAGGAAAATCCATTCAAAAAATATTAGACTCCCATTCAATTATTTCTTCTTGTTAAATTCTCAAGTATTTTTTCATAATGTCTGAAGAACGTAGAATAAGAGTTCATTATATTGGGGAGGGGGGGGGGGAGGTTGTGATGGAGAATAACTATGTGAGGTACAGTTTATCTCCACAGTATCATGTTAAATTGCCACTTACAATGGAGTACGATAAATTGGTATCGTTGTTATGCAAAAAAATGAGTGTGAGGAAACGTTCGGTGAAACTTAAAGTAACCGGAAGATATCCGTATTCCGTCACTTCGCAAGGGGTTGCTTTTTACTCGGAGTTTAACATCGACGATGATGAAACTTTGAAGGATTTTCTGAGGACTCCGGATGAATACCGGGAATTTCTTGTAATCAAAATGTTGGATATGTACGTTAAGGTCAAAGACGTTCCCAACAATGAGGTTGCCCGTAGTAGGGATAACCCCCAGTCATCGGGTGGTTATTCTGGAGCAGTTTTTGCCGGACAGGTTACAGATGAAAGAGTTTGCCTTGATTTAAACTTATCACCGTCGGCGAATGAGCAGCGAGGAAATAATTTCTCTCCTGCTTTAATTAATTTACAAGACGAGTGGTAAACTTAAATTTTCTTTTGTATTATAATGTACATTTTTGTTGTATTGAATTTGTATTAACGCCCATATCTTCCACAGGGGGTACCTGCCGGATATGAATTTTACAAGTTATGAACTCACGCGTACTTGGAATATGCCTAGTTTTGGTGTGTTGGATCAGGGGGGTCCATCCGGGAGTCATCACCAACGTGAAAATGTCCATCATGGAATTTCATCACATTACGACTTGTAAGTAAAGTGATACAACTATATGGAAAATATTTATTAATTTCATTAGCTTATTATTTTGTTGGTTGTGCAGTGAAAACGAGCAAGCTGAACCACCTGTCCTCACTCAATTGCCCGAAGATGACGTATTAAATCGGGATCTGGCAGATGCACAGAGTGAGGAAGAGAACAGTGATTACGACAACAATGCCAAGGAATCCGGAGATGAGACACCCTTCCCTCGTGAGGATGGTGATGAGGAGGGTGAGAATGAAGGACCTGATTTGACGAGAGAGTATGATCCACCCCCTCTCCCCCCAGAAGAAGAGTGTACGAGTCCCAAGTGCCGTTTTATTCAAGGGAGATTCCTTACCTTGATAACTTGCCAAGCAATTCGGATGTGGAAGCTCTCACAAGGGATTTTGATGAAATTCGGACAGCAATATGGGATGAGTCTAGACCAACGGTGCTAGCAAAGGGCATGCTTTTTCCTGATAAAGCGCGCGTAAGCAGGGCTTGTAAAATGCACAACGTAAAAGAGTGTCGTGAGATGATGGTATGGGAGTCAAGTCCCGTTGTATACAAGGCTGCTTGCTGCAGGTGGTTTTGGCCATGTCATTGGATGTTGCGTACGAGCAAGAAGAAGACAGGTCTGTGGAAAGTGGGTAATACATTCCTACCTACACATGTGAAATGGACACATTCAACGGGAATCACTTCAACTTGGATATTGACTTGATTTCTATTGTCCTTATTCCACACCTCGAAGCGTCCATAAGGTATAAAATCAAAGAGTGCATTACATCAGTCCACCAGGAATATGGCCATACCATTACCAAAAGAAAGGCATATCTCGGGCGCAAACGAGCGTTTGAAATTGTCTATGGTAACTGGGATAAGTCATTTGCATCTCTACCGAGGTACATGGCCGCACTGCAGCACTTTAGCCTCGGGACGGTTGTTGAATGGAAGATTGAGCGGAGTCCGGGAAAACCAGAATATATATTCAATTATGTGTTCTGGGCGTTTAAACCAGCAATTGATGGTTTTTTGAATTGTCGACCCGTAATGTCCATAGGCGGCACTCATGTCTATGGAAAGTACGAGATCAAGTTGTTGATAGCCGTGGAAGTAAATGCTAATGGACAGATATTTCCTCTAGCTTTTGCTATTTGTGCCAATGAAAGCTAAGAGACGTGGACGCTGTTTTTGAACCACTTGAAAGAGCACGTTGTCAAACAGCATTCTGGTATTTGTCTAAAATCTGATCGACACGGTGGTATCTTAAGTTCTGTGGAGAACTTGCCTACATGGAAAGAACCTTATGCCTACCAACGTTACTGTGTGAGGCACTTTAAGGCCAATTTTCAGAAGGCATATCCCAATAAGGATCTGCATGATTTGATGTGGATGGCAGCAACAGACCACCAACAACATAAATTTCGGAGGCACGTGGAATCTATCAGGCAAGAAGACGAGGTAACCTATCATTGGTTACTGCGACATCACCCTGAAAAGTGGAATTTGCATGCAGATGGTGGCATACGATGGGGAATTCTGACTACAAACGTGTTAGAGTCTTTCAACAGGTTATTGAAGTCGGCAAGAGGATTGCCTGTCACAACCATGGTGCGGATGTCGTTCAAGCAGATGGCGGAGAGGTTTGTTGAAAGGTCTCCAGCTGCAACGTCATTGATGGAAAGAGGTGTTGAATTTTTGCCAGTGCCGATGAAGAGATTTGAGAAATGCAGGCAGCGAGCACATTGGCATTCATTTTTGCAGTATGATAACGAAAGAAATGTTTTTGAAGTTCGCATCGCTATCCATCAAAACCGGGGAAATAATGTACATACTGTAATTAAATCTACAAGGTTATGCTCTTGTGGGAAATGGTCCATCTACCACATGCCTTGCTCACATGCCATCAAGTGCTTTTAAAAAGTTGGTTTAGGTATAACCAACTATGTTGATCAACAATATAGTGTTGCCAAGTACCTAAACACCTATAATGGGCAGTTGCAGTCAGTGGGTGCTGAGCATTATTGGCCGCCGGAACCATTTAAAATGTTGTGTAACAAGTCCTATTTGCATCGAATAAAGTTGCAGAAGAAAACGCGTATACAGAACCAAATGGATGTTAGTGACATAGTTTATGCGCGCAAATGTGGTATATGCTCGCAAACAGGACACGACTGTCGAAATGTCCTTCGGCTTGTTTGGGTGTCAATAGTAATCAAGCTCGTGGTGGGTGTTCTTCTAGTGTGCCCAACTATCAATGAGTTTATGTTGTAATAATTAGTTGTTTTGTTTATGTTGCAAGATTTATAAAATAAAATTATGTTTGTTAATTATGATTTGAACAACCTCCATTTCAGCTTTTAAATGATATTTAATAACATTTAAATTTTATAACACAATATTTCAAGAGAAAAAAGCACAACAACCATAACACGCAAAATATAGCGCGGTTAAATACTACGTTATGTGTGTGGCCTTGCCTATAAATAACGGGCTCATTCTAGTTATTTTCTGCGCTCAACAATAACTAATAGCTAATCTTTCAAGAAAAGCTATGTTTTTTTAACGTTGTCACAAATGGCTGAACGTCCTTATGTACCAAGGTGCGAGTGCGGCAAAAAATGCATGATCGGTAGTTGTTGGGATAATGGTGAAGTTGGACGCTGCTACTGGCACTGTATGAACAAGTTTTATAAGGTTCCCGATGAACCTATTTGCAATTTTGAGGTATGGGTTGATGAGCCCTGTTATCAGGAATGCTACAAAGAATCATTGCAGTATATTAATAATTTGTGTTTAAAACAGTGGGAACGTGAAAAACAACATAAACGGGAACATGCGGAGGTGAAGGCGAAACTGAAAGAGGTGGAAGAAGAAAAAAATAGGCTGGAAGAACAAATTAAGTGGTTGGAGCAGAGAATAATGGGCGGCAGGGACTAAACATTGACATGTATGTGTTTAGTGTACTACTTTATTTTTATGTTTTCAACTATCATTTATTTTCATTAGTTGTACTGAACTTTAATTTCGTTAGTTGTACTGAACTTTATTTTCATTAGTTGTACTGGAAGTTAAGTTTTAATGTTTGTGTTTGTGTTATAGTATGAAACTAAATAATGAACGGGGAAATAAAAAAGTAATGCGCATATTATATAAAAATTGTTGTTATTATTTACATCAAATACTATTTACATCAAATAAAAAAAAGGAAAGAAAATCAATGTGTCCCGCATTCAGTGTGCCTCAACACAGCCGCTGGCCTGAGGCGCATCCCATCCCGCCCCGGTATGCTATAGGGATCTTCATCATCAAGTCGCCTCCTTATAGCTCGATGCGCCGCAGGATGATCATCAGTGGTGCTGGCAGGATCAGTAGAAGGGGTCGTCGGTCCAGTAGAAACCTACATAAGAATAGAAAGCTCAGTATATGAAGGTATATAATAAGTCACAACAATTTAAATTGTCTTACCATGATCTCGTCGGGATCCTGAATGTAATCATATGTCGCAGCCATGTCACCATCGCACGAAGCCTTAAAAAGGAAATTAATAAAGTTATGGAAAATAAATGAGAAGAATAAAAACAAATTTAAATTCAATACTAAGAAAACCATACATGCTCCTGTGATGATGAGCCATAAATCAACCGGCGCCCACTATGTAAATCTCAGATCAGCTGATCCTCAACAGCGGTAGATGGGCCTGGGTAGTATGTACCCCAATCCACTCCAGCAAGGTATGTTCCCGTGATCAAGAATGGACCTGACAGTGTCACCTGCGAATTCCCTGGAGTGAGATGCATCCCAAGGCTGTATGATGGCATGTCCGTCTCATGTAGGCCACCTGACAGATCAGCAGCAACATCATCAGCAGGGGCCTCAACGCCCTCTTGCTAGCCACCACCTCGCCCGACACCCCCACCTCGTCGGGCACCACCACCTCGTCGGGCACCACCACCTCGTGCGACACCCCTGCCTCGCTCGTACTGCCCTGGATCCACATAATCAGGCTCGTGTCCCAGGCGCTGATCCTCTCGGGCTCGCTGCAGTGTCCGGGCGGCCACCTCTACCAATCGCCGACCGTAATCCTGCAAGGCGGCCGCAGGATCGGCGACATGCTCCTGCATCTGCAGTCCCATCTGATAGACTGTATGTAGTCCAATAGCCTGCACGACGTATAAAATATAAACTACATATATTGCACTAAGTTAAAGTTATATAATTAATAATAACAGAAAACATACCAGGGCCTCGTGCCGCCCGGCATATGGAACGTACCGACCGCCAGCCTGATGAATGGGATTCCCGATAAAAAGTCAGGTAACGTGGCGGTACCAGGACATATACATCTGAATAGTCTCCACCTGGATTTGTGTAGGTGGGGGCGGAATCATGTGATCTCGTTGGTCCCAAGTATGGACCTGCACCGCTACCCATGCTATATATGCGTCGTCCGCCCTAGAACGATCATCCCTCTGATAATGTGTAAGCTCCCATGTAGGCCCCCTCGGTATATACTGCGAACGGCCAAACTAGAGAAGTACCCGCTCCGTGGCATGATGCTCCACAATATCGAGGAATATCAGCGGGGCGGAAGTGCTCCAAATAGTCGGTCGGCCGAGCAATAATCTGGAAGGCCACCTATCAAATCGTCGTTGTATGGCGTCCAGATGAACTATCAAATAAGAACACAAAATGTGAGTATGAGAAACACTAAGTTAATCTATACTAGGTAAGTTTAGGTACATATTTACCAGTGCGCCCTCCAGCAGATCCAACACATCCCTGCAGAGGGGGAGATTATGATGACCATCATACCCTCGTGCAATTCTACGTCAGAGAATGCACCTCCTAGCTAGAGGGAGAAACGTAGGTGGTACATTAGGAGGTAATAGTGGTAGAGGTGGCTGAAACTGCAGGAACTGCTCCCAGGCCCAAACCTAACATACAAAGTTGACGTAAGGTTTAAGATAAATTCTAACTAGGTAGAATTGGAACTAATGAACAGATTATTCGAATATTATGTCACCTGTAGAAGCGGAAGAAAACCACAAACGTCACTCTGGGTGCTCATGCTCGCCCGACACATCTGCATGTACATGTAGGCGAGAACAGCAGCACCCCAGCTGTAAAAGGGTAACTCATCTAGCAGCTGAATATGATGAAGAAATCGCAGGCTGACTAGGTTCCCCGAAGTGTTCGGGAACAAGATGCCCCCAAATAGAAGAAGCAACAACAACCTCGTATACGAGGTAATATGTAGCTCGTCTGTATCATCGGTGATGTCGGGGTGGAGTATCTCCAGGTGCTGTCTAATAGCGGTCAAACTCATCCGACTGGCCCCCGACGATGCAGCCTCGTCGTGTGGCCTGAAACCCGTGAGTTGCTTCAGCATGTCCAAATACTGCGCACGCGCCATATATCTCATAGCAAAAGGCAGTGCAACGGCCATGCCATGAATGGGCAGGCCATATAAAACCTCCACGTCCTGCAGTGTGATGGTGGCCTCGCCAATGGGCAGGTGGAAAGTGTGCGTCTCTGGTCGCCACCGCTCAATCAACGCCGTGATCAAAGCCCAGTCGAGCTGCAGCCGCCCGATCTGAAAAATCCTATAGAATCCTGTATCCTACAGGCGCTGGACTACACGATGATGGAGATCTTTGTCCCTCAAAAAATCCCACAGGTCGTCCACTCTCCTATCACGGAGAGTCTGGGACAGTAACTCTCCGTCCCATACGTGGGCGGACCTATGATCGCCGTGTAGCACTAATAGCTCAACGGAGTAAGGGCCGGGATGTATAGGAGACACGTCCATGTCGTCAACTGTAAATTAAACAACATTAATTGTATGTTTAATCTGTAAATTAAATAATTAATTTTTTGAGTTATATAATATTTAATTGGACAGGGTATATATATCTATTGGGTTCCAGGCTCGATATTTGTGGCTCAGTAGCACCAAGCTATCCTGATTTCAATATTTTTATAATTTCGTGTGTTTATTTTATAAATTAAATTATTAATTTTTAATTATTTAATTGTATAAAGTTGTATTTCATCTACCAGTATAAGAAATACTTAAACTACAGGGATTCTACGCTAAAATACTCCACACTTTACTATGCTAAAAAGCTCTACATTTTACTACGCTAAAAAGTTCTATATTTTACTATGCTAATAAATAATCTAAACTAAATATAAACAACAAATACATTTTAATCACATAACATTCACAAAAATACATATAAAATAGTAAAAGATATTAATTAACATTTTTATTAACAGAAAAAATTATTTCTCAATTTTATATTTTTGTAGAACACTAATATCTAAGTCCGAATAAATATAACATACTAGTTTCCCAAATAAAACACAAAACGACATGAAAACAAATTCAAGTTAACTAACATGCATTATTATACATGTTTCGACATAAAATAAATCGAAATACCTCGATTTATGATTTTCGAGAAGAAGGGTTTAAAAAAAATGTATAGCGCTGTATTTTCATGCGCTAGACTTGACAGTCAAATCATTAGTTCATAACGCGTTAAATATGAGCGTTATATATGTATAGCGCAGTATATTACCGCATTATATATAGAAATATAACTTTTTCTTTTTTCCACACGTTAATATCCCTTTTGTCCAGAAACCCAGTGGGTTCCGAACTCATCAAATTGGCAACTTCTTATGCTATTAAATACCGTCATAAAATAGAACGGGGTGACTACTTTTTAACCTTTGGGGTGGAGTTGACCCGTACGTAAATTCCAGAGTTTTCATTGGATTGATTTGAAGTCCCTTCACAATCTCTTACATTCACCAGTTGCATGTACTCGATCTGTTCAATAGCAATAGTTGATCAAGAAAAAGCTTTTACACACTGACAATCCAGCAATACGTGATTTACTACATGCTAATATTAAATTTTTATACATAAATTTATTTTTCGCATGAAAATATTAGGTTTAGATAAACTAATGGCGCAAAAGCTGCATCCGCCCATGCTTCGGAATATGTAAGAATTATGACTAGCTTAATAGCTAATACTGTCTAAGAGACGAAAAAAAAGTATGCGACATAAATCGACATTGACCTTAGATATTTTTTCTTGTTTTAAGAAAAAAGGAAAAATTTGCAGTTGGACTAAGTCATGTCATGACTCATGCCCATTGGTAATTTGTGTGAGCTTTCATATATAGTTGACTGGAAAGATTGATCTCATGTCATCAATGGCCTGTGGTTGTAAAACTCTGATTTTTCATTTATTTTTTTATAAAATTATATTTTACATGGCTAGTGTTCACAGATTTTCCCGCAGACCAAGACCATTATTATGATGCTTTGTTTAACAAGAAAAAAGTAGCAGAAGAAAAGTTGAATCATTCAATTCCAACCACAGTTTACCTTATACTGAAATTCGCATGAGAGAGTGCCACTTTCTTATTATTTTAATTTAATTCATACTAGCTATTCTATTATATAAGTATTAAGTTGACCAGGTCACTTACTTAATTGCAATTATTCCTAACAAAAAAGAATTGCGGGTGATGACTGGAAAAAGTTTACTTATTTCGGTACAAATATTTTCAAAGGAGAAATTAATTTTCCATACATCGGTTTGATTTATATTTTTCTTTATTGCAATTAATAATGGTTATCTAATGTTTACGTAGGCTTTGAAAGGGAATCAAAACCCTTGGTGATGTCTTCGATGATGTTCTTGTCTCCTTTGAATTTTTTTTTTAAACGATTTAATCACCAAGTATCAACGCTTGAGAAAGCCCCTTAAGCATATCATAATAGTAGTAACAATATAATTTTCAAACTATCAAAGATGTAGTGGAGTGGATGAGACTGCTTCTCCCTTAACCAGAGTCTCGAGTTTGAGCTCTGAATAAAAAAACCCTTGATAGGGAGTGTTTATCCCGAATGGGCCTTACTCAACACGAATCCAGATATAGTCGAGCTCCAATGTAGAACCGGACACTGGATGAGAAACCACATGAATATTGTGCCTTTTGAGATGGAGCAAATTCTACTAGTGAAGAGTGAAGACAAAAACTTCTTTTTCCGTATTTTGAGGATCAGAATAAATTGTTGAAAAGGGGAAAGAGAGAAGACCAACAACTTCTTTAACATGCATCCAAGGCAAGCGATCGTTGAAACTAAATACTTTTACGATTTCTGTAAATTATAATCAACTTTACCTCTTCGAATATATGAAGTGCCACGACAAAGGCAAGAATGGGGCAATGGTTGCAAGCGTACCCATAGTTTATAGTTGAACTAGACCGAAGTTACTTTTTATTTTTTATTTTTTCTAGACAGAAGTTACTTCGTACAAGACATCAACTTTTTTTTATCTTTGCCTCATTTTTATTTCTGGAGGCAAAAAAGGAAAAGAAATAGGCAAGCTCAGATCATCACCCATAACGTAATACTCCTCGTTTTGATGCTATATGACATTGATTAAACTTATTAAAGAATTTAAGAAAAAAATTACTTTGAAGCTTGTAGTTTTAAAAAATATCCACAACTACATATATTTAAACATGTCATTAAGAGAAAATAAAAGTTTGAAATTCTATTGATTTCAAAATATAGAGATGTCATTTTCTTAACGGACTTATAATAATAAAAGAGTTATATAAACTAAATAGAAGCGAGCACTATTTTATTTTTGCAAAATTCATTTTTTTCCCCATCCGGACTCAATACTGCTTTAGGCAGGGGCAGACGTAGCATATAGTTATCGGTTCAACTGAACCCAGTACTTTCGACGGAAACATAAATTTATACGTAAAAATCACTAAAGTTATAATAAATAGTAGATATGAACTCATAACTTTAAAATATAATAGGTTCAATGTCAAAAACTTTAAATGTTGAACCCATAAAAGACTTTACGGGTAGACTAATTCGGGGGTAAAGCACTCTCCATAAAAAATAAGTCCATTTCTATGAGTCGAACGTAAAATCTTTAGCCGCGGGGGAAGAGTACGTCCACCACAGCCTTTGGTGGGGTTTTTTAAAATCCATGATAATATGAATAAACCTCAAAATTCAAATATATAGATATAACAGGCCACGGTTCCGCCAGAGTCATGGTCTCTGTGTCTATAAATTGGTACCACTGGCAACAAGTGAACATGATACCGTTAATTAAGACACACAAACTTGAAAATTCATAGCAACTAATTTCCCATTAAAGCAAACAGCTCAAATTAAGTTTATTCCACTAAATTCAAAACCTTTTTATACAAGTTTTTCAAGATTAATGGAAAATTAGCATAGCTCATATATCACCACATCTTTCAGTTCCAGGGTGCTCATATCTCCTGTAATCCCAACCAAGCAAATCGCAGAGCATAAAGGCCAAAAAAAAAAAAAAAAGATTTAAATGTTTTCCAAATTCAACTACACACCACCAGAAACCTAAACAGAACATCAACTAATACTGATGCTATATTTTTTTTAAAACTTACTTTCTCTAATTCACTTCTGCGGACCTTGGTGAAGCGTAAAGATAACTCGGCAACGGACTTGCCCTCGGCGATTTCATCGGCATCTCCGGCAAACGATTCCCGTTGCTATCATAATAAATCACGCCGGAGAAATCCAACGGCTGACATTTATCCCCCATCAGTATACCTCTCTGCCACAATCCTCCATCTCCAAAATCCTCATCAACCAGCTCCCCTTCCGCTTTTTTCTTGTGCCTCAAATTAATCGCCTTGTTACTAATCGTCTCGAAAAACTTCTTCGGCTTAGCCAGCGGCGATTTTGGTGAATCGGCCCCGAGTTTTTGGGTTTTAATTCCTCGGCTAGCTTTTTTCAACCACAAAGCTAACAAAGACATCGAACCAATAAAGTTCACCATAAGCCGCTTTGACGAGCCCGCTATCGCCGTAGCCGTGGCCCGGCCCGGAGTTCGTGGTGGTGTTAGCAGAACCATTTTCCTCTATTTTTGGTTTTTGCTCTAATGAATTGTGAGCAACTGGTGAAATAGGTGGAAAAGAGTTTGAGCTATTTATAACAGAGGGTGATCGAGGTGGTTAACCGAAAATAGCCGGTAACTGGTTTACACGAAATTTGACTTTCGGATTACGATTTTGGATTTTGTTTTGTTTTGGAAATTTCTTAATTGTGTGCACAAGTGGGTTTTCTTTAAAATATTAAAAAGTCTCAGATTATATGATAATGTAGTTTGCCAAGAACTCAAGTTCAACGGTTTTGTTGCGTTTTAAGTAATTTATTTTTGTTTTCATAATTAAAAGTTAGCGCTTTATTGCATAGATGATAAAACTATTATTCTGATGTCATATTAAGAGTTTAAATAATTGTGGATGTAAATAATTCATTTTCCAATAAATAATAAATACTCAGTACACAATTCAAATCGAAGACTTTAGCATTTAGAAAGGTCAGTTATTGGCTTCGCTATTTACTAATACTCCATATCAGATTCGATGATAAAGTTGTTAACTTAGATTTTCATATGCTTCATTATTTTTACAATATTCTTTCCTCATTTTATTGCTTCAATAATTTTAAACTATTTAAGTTCCATGTCAGTTATAGAAAAAAGCATCGTGGATTTAGGCAAAATGAAGAATTGAAGATAAAATAGTGTAATCAAAATATTATTTCAACAAAATCTGACACATATATGGACAAAAAAATTCCGATATTTCTTTTTCAGCAATTTACCTAATATAGATAAGTGATTTATTTTAAATTTATCCTATAAAGGTAAGTGAACTAGCCAATGTCATTTAAATTTGAACTTTGTACAAATTTGATACAAAGTGAAATTTTGAGTACAAACTAAATAATCCAACCACTTTGCAACTCCAATGCCTCCTCTTTGAACGGCATAACTTGTTTATCCATTAACAACTTTCACAAGTAGAACCGATTTTCTAACTTTGCTAAATACTACACGATTTTACAAGATTAACAATGTAAGAGATTATTACACTATCAGTATAGTTTAATCTATAAAAGTAAACTTTTTACGAATTTTTTGAGTTACCTAATAGTGTTTGTTATATGCAATTAAACAAAAATATATTTATCACACAATAATGAAACAAAAATATATTCCATGATGTCTTAAATTCTCTATTTTTTAACTTTATTGATAGGCTTTTTGACCTGTTAGTAAATGGTAAACATTATTTTTTCGTAAGTTTCATAAAATATTCTACCTAATAACTATTGTCGGCATAATTTTTATTTCAACTCATTGATTTATGACACTTCTACGACATTGTGCTTTTTAGGCTACGAAGAATTTTTAAAGTAACTATAAAAAATACAACAAAGAGGTGGATTATATATATTGAAGAAAGAAGGAAAACTGAAGTTTGAATTTTACAGTAAACTTGAAATAAATTATATAGCATATTTCTTATTTTCAAATTGTGGCACACATAACTTTATTTCAACAAGATGAGAAATTTCGTCCCTTGAGACAAATTTTGTATAGTTATTTAAATCTTGCCGGAGATATCTAATCATAGTGAAGTAAAGTAATTACTTTTGGTTATACAAAAAATAGACGGGGATAAAAAATAGGTTGAGATAATCTTTGCCCTTTTGGCGCTATAAGATTGCAATAATTAAAACTATTTTAAAAAATGTGATGTCATTCAAAGAACCTAGAAATTGTAACGAAATGAGAGAATAGTGTACATTATCTCCGAAATGAAGACTCTAAAATACACATTTAACTACAAAAAAATAACAAAAAAGACTCAACATTTTAATTTATACCAACCGAGACATTAAACTAGAAGAAAATCTTAGATATAAAAAATTAAGAGATGTCTAATATTCAATATCAATACTCACTCCAAAATTTACTATCTCATCAATAAGGATCCATTTAGCCTCATGAATGAAGTCGCGGATGAATAAGGTCATGATGAGAACAAAAACGACGAAGAATATGAAGAGACCAAACTTGAAGACACATAACTTTGCTGTGAAGACTTCAACAATGAAAAACTTGAAAGTCATGTTAAACGTTAAGTTTACAGACTGACCAGCTGATCGAACTTCTAGGATCAATTATGAACATCAAAGGTGATACAACCACTCTAATTCCCTAATTGAACGTGAAAATGAGGCAAACGCAACAAAAAAAAAAAGGCTCAAGAAGAATTGAAATATGAGCGAAATGGAAGTCAAGCATCATTCGAAAAATTTGTTGAAACCAAAGCACATGCCTTAGTTGATGTTTACGGTGTAGATTGCTGGAATGAATATTATCATGTTTTATGCACCTGTTCTTTTGGTAGATATATATACTCGCATAGAATATTTACACCAAATAAAATAATTAACTTAGAAATTAACAATTATATTAAAATGTATAAAACTTAGCCATAATTTAAAAGATATTTATAAAGATATACTCTCTTCGGTCCACTTTAATTGATTTTTTGTCCTTTTTTGCGATCTATAATATTTGATTTTTTTCAAATATCAAGAAGGGATTAACATTTTTTTTTAAAGTTACCCTTGGAGTAAAGAGTCTCAGTATATGTATTAGTATATTTTTAATGAACAAATTAAAGAGATAATTGTCACGCCCCAGAAATTACAGGCCATGATGGCACCTAACTTGACCTGCTAGGTAAGCCAATTAATAAAAGAAACACCCGAATAAGCTTATTGAAAATTAAATTAGGATTTATCGGAACTTCTACAAATTTACCCAAGATCTGGTTGTACGACTCATGAGCGTCTAAGACTTAGAATATACAAAGCTGGTATGAATAAATACACATTTTGTTTGAAAACTACATGAACAGATTAATAATGTCGAACACTATCAAGGACAAGTGACAACTTCTATACAGAATACACGAACATCTTCAGGGTCAGCCTCCAACTTCTTCAGCAGCTCCGCCCAATAGTCTACATAGATTGTGCAGAAGTGCAGTATCAGTACAACCGACCCCATGTACTGGTAAGTATATTGACTAACCGCGTCGAAGTAGTGACGAGATTTTTAATTAAAAGATACTCATTACTAAACGTTATAATGTAAACTAGCAATATAACTAAAAGACAGAATAACAGAATAGAGTACACAATGTGACTGTAATAGGAAATAAAAGAGTATCAGAAAGAATCACACTTTTAACAGTTTCCAACATCTCAACCGTCCCTTTCCTTAGAACGAAAGCCCATGAACCACAACAATCGCCTCATATACGTTCATAGTGATAAAGTACTCAAGACATCAAGTCTAACGTCACGACAACATCCTTCGTACATTTATCTCGTCCTCACCATATATGTGTAAAACAGTACCAACCAAATGATAGAAATACCGACAATAGATATAACAAGGAAGGGAAACATGCAAGTAGTAATAATAACCGAGAATATACAGAAGAACATCGGTAACATAACACGATTTTCACAAGTTAATAAGTAATGACATGGAGGACTAGCATGCGGAAGACTTACACTAAGGTGCAACAGAATAAATACAACATGATTATAATTATAAAATCAGGAAATAGGCATGGCATATGCAAGTTAAGCAAGTAAAAGACATGGACAACACAACAACAATTGAGATAGAAGTCAAGTGTGGGACAATAACAACATATCACATAAATATATAATGGCGACAATGACAACTCAAGGTAAAGGCAGAAATGTATACACGGAAAACAGATATTACATCATAATGCATGTCCTTCATCCTCACCTGCACGGAAACACCCTTCGTGCCATGACCTCACAATATTAAAATTATAACAATATAAATGAAATGGCACGGCATCACCTTTCGTGCTTTACGCTCTTTCCTCACATGATAATGTATATGAAATGGCACGGCATCACCCTTCGTGCTTTACACTCTTCCTCACATGATAATGTATATGAAATGGCACGGCATCACCCTTCGTGCTTTACACTCTTCCTCACATGATAATGATATAAACAATGGCACGGTATCACCCTTCGCACTTTACACTCTTTCTCACATGATAATGAATATAAACAATGGCACGACATCACCCTTCGTGCTTTACACTCTTCCTCACATGATAATGAATATAAAATAATTGTACTGCATCACCCTTCGTGCTTTACACTCTTCCTTACCAAGCATATGAATATCAATAAAATGGCAAGGCAGGAAGTATAAATCACATCGAGGAGAGTGTTCAAAAAAATAATCCAACATATTCTCAATCACGGAATTTCTAAGCCAGCAATGATTCAATAAGCCCTCAAGGGCCGTACAATTCAAGTACTTCCACAAATTTCAAATTTTATCAGTAACACAAGTATAGAATCCAGCACCTCAAATATCAACCGTAGCATAGTAGTGATTACGCATAGAGATGACCAAACTGGACACAACAATGTATTCCCAAAATCCTATCAGATTTGATCAGTTTATCTTAGGCTAGGTATTTGTTTCTATCATTTTATACTATTTAATACCTATAAATCAAGCGAGCAAGGAAATTATATAATTCTACAAAACATAATTATAACGTCATCTACCCCTGGGCATGATAAACCCCAGAACATACATATATGATCGTCACCTCATATATGTATCACCCCCGCATATAGAAAATAATAGGAAATAGGAGAAAAAAAAATTCTCAACAAAGTTAGGCAAAACACTTGCCTCGAACAAGCCAATTACAATATCGAGCAAACCAAACGATGCTCCAAAAATGCCATCATGCGCGTAGTGACCTCCAAACGTCTCAAAACTAGTCAAAAAAAACTCAAATACATCAAATAAAGCCCAAGGAAACAATTCCAAATGATAAAGATCGAATCCTAAATCAAATCTCATATCCGGCCAAAAATCACACTCGGGCCCACGCCTCGGAACCCGATAAAACTCACAAAATCCGATTACTCATTCAATTACGAGTCCAACTATACTAGTTTCACTAAATTCCGACTCAAAATCGATGTTCAAAACTCAAAAATTCATATTATGAAACTTTAGGCAAAACCCCCCAAATTTCACTTTGAAATCATCGATCAAATCCCAAAAACGAAGATGGTTTCATGAAATATAACCAAAATCGAGTAGAGAACACTTACCCCAATCCATATGGTGAAAATCGCCTCCAAAATCGCACAAATCCGAGCTCCCCAACTCAAAATATGACCAAATTAACGAACCCTAGTTTTATATATTTTTCTTCCAGCTATTCTACCTTGTTTCTTGTGTCAAATGATCCTGAAACTCGCTTTTTATGCCTCCAACAGATTCCTTGTGAAATTCTAGTGAAGTTAGGCTTTTGAATCACTTAATTTGACCTTATAATGAATGAGATATGCAGATTTTAATATTTGCAGATAATGCATATTTTTAAATATGTCGTCAGTGGCAATATTGTAATTAATCTGGAAAAAAATCTAACAACCTATTTTTTAGTAAAATGACTATAAATTTCTCATACGATGTCCAAATTTGACGATTCTTTTTGCTATGGCTCCTTAATTACGATACGGATCTAATGCTTCAATCAAAACAGAAATCGGAGCTTGTTTTCTTAATGTGGTACAATTCATGCTTGAAGAAACGTCGTCGAAACATAAGAAAAACGAGTGTAACACAGCCCAAACCTATCTGAAACTCACACGAGCCCCTAAAGACCACGTCCAAACATACCAACAAGTCCCATAACATAACACGGAGATACACGAGCCCTAAAAATACCAAGCAAAGTGCAGATACTCAAAATGACATGTCGGGTCATCACAATAATAAAGTTAATATGGTCAATTTTATTGTAAATTAATTTTATAACTTGAAGTTTTTAGTATGTGCGAAAACAACCAAAAATTAATTAAAGTGGAGCAGATGAGTATATTTTATATTCATTAATTTGATTTAAACATTTGATACGAGAAAATTTTCACTCGTTCTTTTGTATCTCCTTCATAAAGGGTTTCCCTATAATGGTCATGAACAATTGCTTCGAGGGTGCGCAAATAAGTCTTAGCTGATCGTATCATTATCGAGTCAATTTGAACAAGTATAACTTGATCCGATTATGGCGGTCCATTTTTTGCTATATATACAGTTTCACAAATAAACTGTCCAAGACCAAGTATTGATGTCTCTTCATAATAATGGTGATGGAAAAAATACCAATTCAAATTGAATAAATTTAAGATAATGTTACGATATGGATCGGGATTAAAAAAATCTATTTTCATCCCTTAAATAATATTTAAATTTAATCACTTGAAAAGCTTATTTAAATTGTCAAGTTGCAAAGATTTTAATTCTTTTTTTTTTTTTTCATCTATTAATAAAATCCAAGGAATGGAGAGGGTTTCATATCTATTAATGAGCAATTGTCACCGTTTATTAAGGACCCATTTGGTCATAGATTTTAAAAAAAATAAATTTGAGTTTTATTTGACAAAAAATGCTATTTGGCAAAATTCCAAAATCAGATCACGATTATATTTTTTTAAAATTACCCCAAACTTATGTGTTTTATAAAAGAGCTCATCATTTATTATTTTATAATAATGTTGCTTCGTTTTCTCGGTCATCTGATAGTGTATCATGTAGTTCATTATAAAAATGATAATTTTGTTTCAAATTTATTTATGTTCAGGACTATGACTTGCGATAATTTAATGAATGTTATTGATAATGGTATTGTTGGGTATTTGTGATAATTTTTAAAATTTGTGAGTATAAGTCATGTTTCATATTTTTCCAAAATAAATTTGAAAAATATATTTTGAAAACTGATGTCCAAACACATTTTCATCTTCAAACCAAATTTCACTCTGATTTCGAAGGTGGTATATAAATGTTGATCTGTCAGGTATTTTATTACGATTTTCTTCAGCAGTTAGATCCTTCAATTGGCCTAACTTTTCACTTGTAAGTCCTGGTATTGACTATATCAGACAATGAACTTATGTAATTAAGCAATTCTGAAATATTTTTACACCTCCGATCTTTTCTTTACCTTCATATTATAAGTTAAATTTTGTTATCGTATTTACAATATCGTGTATGAGATTTTATTCATGTTTCTAGATGTAATAAAATTAGTCACACCTTCTAACTAGTGAACTCGAAATAACAAAATTTTGTAATTAGAATCTGACTAAACTTTCTGTACAATTTTGTGAAACAACAAATATGTGTGTACTAGTATTATTATAATTTTTATGATTTTTCGTCATACCAAATTGTAAATCACTTCACCCGCTAATGCTTGAAGTACCACTGTCTTTTATTTCCTTACATTGGTCAATAATAGTGTGTGAAATGGGGATATATCACCACTAGAAATTCGGCAAAAACCGATCAAAGTTGGTCGGTTATGGCCAATTATCGACCAAAACACGACCATTTACGCGTGGACAATATTTTGCCTATCCAACCAAAGTTGGTCAGAAATTACCGACAACGTTGGTCGGTCAATTAAATTAATAAAAAATATTGCAAAAAAAAAAACCGACCAAGTTGGTCGGTATTTTAATTATGTAATTCAAAAGATTCACCATCTGGGAATCGAACCGGGGTCTGTATTGTGGCAGGATACTATTCTACCACTAGACCATTGGTGTATTTTGTTTTAAGATTGTCTTTTATTTGATTTATACACTTTAATTGTATTTTCACACGAAAATAGCCGACCAAAGTTGGTCGATTTTTTAAAATGACCGGTCGAATTAACCGACCAATTTTGGTCGATTTTTTTAATATAAATTTTTATTTATTTTAATTGAAGGAACTCAAAAGTAGTTTCCCGCATTTTCGCACAAAAAAAAAAACAACCAAAGTTGATCGATTTCGTTAAAAAAAATTTTAAAAAAAAATATTTTGAAAAAGCGATTTTTTAACCGATCAAAGTTGGTCGATTTTTGCCGAATTACTATTAATGTATATTCAAAAGGCGTAGAATAAAAGGCAAATTTTGGAGTTAGTTGAGTCAAAGGCAAAAGGGTTTAATAATGAATATGAGTGAAGTTTGTCCAGGGCGGACCTAGGATATTACCGACGTGTTCAATTGAACTCATAACTTTTGATGCAGAGTAAAAATTTATATGTAGAAATAGTAGATATAAAGCTATAACTTTACAAATATAATGAATTCAATACTAAAAACTTTAAAAGTTAAACCCATAAAATTGAAATCTTGAATCCGACTCTGGTCTTGTCAATACTGTATTTCTTAATCAGCATTGCAACTTGTAATTTGGGGTTCTTACATAAGTTGGTCCCACCAAAAGCTCTTGAGTCGCATTCTTAATTAATCTTCCTAAAAAATCTTAGGTGAGAAACGTGTATTGATAATATATATGCTTGCCGTAATAATGTACCTAGTGCTCCACTTATTAGGTGTTATGGTAATTGGTAGTAATGGTTTGTGACTCCAATTAATATCTCTATAGTTTTGTGCTTATCTATTTATCCCTTACTTCACCCCAAAAAAAAGAAAAAAATAGAAGAAAAAAGAGAGAGAGATAGAGAAGAAGAAGAAAAGAAGTGATTTTCTCTATAGTAAGTCAATTCACTTGATAAGAAATCCCAAAATATTTCTAATGCTTAAGTTATTAAAAATAATTCTCAAGTAGCGTGACTGTATATACATGAATTTTCTTCCCTTTATTACGAATGCTTAGAAATTTGATTTGATTAGTTAAGTATTCTAGCATTTCTACTCGCATGAGCAAGTCGTAAATTCTCCTTTTAGATTGTTCTTTTCCAAGTTTTGTTTTCCCGTATGTTCCTTTGTTGTCTTTTTCACAACTAGAATAGCAGCAAAAACATGAACAAGTAATCCACTCAATGGTTGGTGAATGTTGTGGTGCATAATTCTAAATCTTAATAAAAGAAACAAATTTGGTTTTCGTTAGTGGTAATAAACAATTGGCTGATTATACGTAAATGACGAGGTTATGAAATATTAGCCACATAAAGTTGAGAATAACCAAATTGTTGGATGCTCTTAATATCTAGGTCAGTATATCTTTCGGCCAGTTTGAACAAGATATCAGTAAATATTTTTTAAAAATGGAGCACTTGAAGCAATCGCTGCCTATAGCTCCCAATTAACACACGACATGCGTGACACATGGTGACACACTTTGCACTTCATTCTAGAAAAAATCATTCTTGACACATAAGCTTAATATGTTGAACATACTGAAAATATTCTTAGGATCGTCACTCATGTCTGAGAACCTCATCAAGAATACAATGAGAATGTTAAAATTAATTGTTGTTTTATTAGGGACGAATCTAGGATTTTCAATACATGATCATTATTAAAAAAAAAAAGGAAAAATGCATTAAATGAGAATTGATCCCTATTTTTTTGATAAATAATTCAACCTTTAACCGAATGCACCATTCAACATTTGGAGCATAAGTGCCAACAGTTAATATTATACCAATTTTAAAAATATATATCTTATTTTGCGGAGAGCATATGCCCCATAATTTTCCCTATGAATTCACCCCTAGTTTTATATTTTAATATCAAAAGAAGGAAGTATCACTTAACATCTTCTCCAATAATATGAATGTAATGACCCGACCGGTCGTTTTGAGCTTTAGCGCGTCGTTCGGCGGTTTGAGGTCTTGAGTAGTTTCACTTCATGTATTATGACTTGTACGTGTAGTCGGATTGAATTACGGGAAGTTCAAAGTTGATTTGGAAAGAAAATTCTAATTCTGAAGCTTTAAGTTGGAAGAGTTGACAAGGGTTTGAATTTTGAGTAAACGACTTCGAATTGGGATTTGAAGGTTCCTATAAGTTTGTATGATGATTTCGGACTTGGGCGTATGTTCAGGTGGAGTATCGGGTGATCTGAGGGCATTTCAGCGCTTAATATGGAAAGTTGGAATTTTGAAGGTTTTAGAATTTCCTAAGTTTGGTTTGAAGTGGACTTTGGTGTTATGGGTTCCGAGCCTTGGAATATGTTTGCATCGTGATCTACCACTTGCACGTAAAATATGGTATCATTTCGGAACATTTGCATGTGATTAGGACGCGTTCGACGAAGGATGAAGGTTTGAAAGTTAAGAGAGTTTAAGAAATTGAGTTTGAACTTTAATTCTTTGTTTCAATGTTATAATTTGTGTTTTGAGCCTTGGACAAGTTTACATAGGGTATATAAACTTTTTAGAATGATTGCACGGTGTTCCTCGGACCTCTGGTGAGTTTTCGGGTAGTTCCGGACTACTTTTAGGCCTTTTGGAACTGCTGATAACTAGTGTCGAGGGTGTGAAATCCGATGGCGGAGGTTTAGGCCACGATTGCGAAGAGCAAAACGTTTGATCCAGGTCTTGTGCATCGCGATCGCGGAAGGAAGGTCGCGACCGCGTAGAAGGAATTTCTACTGTCAGTGATCTGACTTCGGAAATTTATATCTTGCAATCTATAAAGAATTTGGAGATGATCCAAAAATAAAAGATATAGTCTTTTGAATCTGATTTTCAGAAAATCAAACCGTTTGTCATTTAAATTATTTTACCAAAAAGTTATGCCCACTATATTAAAGGGTATCTGTGAAGAAGAAAACATAAATTGTACATTGCGATCGCGAGAATTTGGCCGCGATCGTGATAAAGAAAACGTTGTTGGAGCTTTTGTTAACCGCGATCGCATGGCTTATGTCCGTGGTCGCGAAGAAGGAGGCCTAACAGGTGTATTAAACATCTAATTTTGAGATTTTAAACTCATTTTTTCACTTTAAGTTCTTGGAGCACATGTGGGGCGATTTGAGATGATTCTTGAAGATCATTTTCGCCATATATCATAAGGTAAGTTAGTCCTACTTGTTTCGAATTAGATATATGAGTTATATATGGATTTTAACATGGAATATGATAGAAATTGTGAAATTTTTGGAAGAAAATCTAGAAATGGTATTTTTGGATTTTGACCACAAAATTAGACATGAAATTGGGAATAAATTACATAATCGAGTTCGTGGTGCTATGGATAATGTTTATCTTCAAAAATTTTCGGAATTCGAGCACATGAGCCCGTGGGGTTGACATTGACATTTCAAGCGTAATCAAGAATTTTTATAAATTGAATAATTAAGAGTTTTTGGGTATATTTCGATCAGTTTGCACGTTGATTGACTAGTTTCGAATCGATGGGCATCAGTTTGAGGTTTTAGAGAGGCGTTGGAGTCAGTTATCGAATTTTGAAGAGAGGTAAGTCTCCTATATAACCTTGTGAGGGGGAAACTACCCCCTATATGATGTAATTGTTATGTGCTACTAGTTGTGGGTGCTACATACGTCCGAGGTGATGAGAATCCATACGTAGCGAAAGCATGTTTATGTCCGAGTAGACTTAGAACTTTATCATGTAATATTTGACTATTGGAACTCATTTTTTCTTGATTAATTAAGTGATTTTATAATTTAAATTGATTTAGGAATATATTTTAGTTGTTGGCAAAATATTTGATAAACGGTAAAGAGTATATTCATTTCATGCTCATGTACTTATATTGTAACCACGTGATGCGTAATTCGATAAGTTCCTTCTTTTCTAGTGGAGCGGGCCAGACGCCTCGACAGTATATTGAGATGCATCTATGGTTCATGCCAGTTGACCCTCGGCAGTGTACACTGTTTAACCAAAGAATTATACCCTTTGACTAAAGCTTATTTTTTAAGATAAATACGGGTTACTGATAATCAAGGTAATGGAGAAAAATGAATAATAGACAATATTATAGAAATATAGAAAATTGAAGTTGATTGTATTTGAGAATCAGATGCCTTTACAAGTTGTATCCCCTCCCTTATATAGGAGATTCTTATAATGTACGACTCTTGCTATGGTTACTCATTAATGACTAATTATGACATTAATGAGGCGTTACAAAGGATAACGGTAATTGGGGTTCGATTACATAACGTTCGAGTAATCAATTGTGGGTCCTTGAATCTGCCCGTAGCTTTGTCTAGATTCATTCTGACCGTGCCTCTCTCCCGTTTTGATCAAGTTGAGTTTCCCGTGGCTGATAAGTTCGTGGGTTTACTGAACCGTGCCTCTTTGTACCGTACCTCTTCAAAGAATCACATCCAGCTGTCGCGTTTTCCTGTGTCCACGTGACTGGCTGAGTTGTCAAAAGCTGGCTTACGTGTGAAACTCTTTTTTACCAATACAGATAGTCCCCTCACTTACTATATATATAACGATTGATATTTGGTAAGTGGATATTCATTTATGGCGGGAATATTTTGCCGCCGTTTTTCCTTGAATCTTTGTATCCTTCTCTGCACCATAGGCGTCGTTTGTCACTTCCATTTAATGCTCATACCACGTGTCCTTTTCGGATTGGTTCTGCATTTACTTGGCACCTTTTAGGGATTTTTGCGGCTGTGCAGTCCCGAAGTGACATCTTCAATTATGACTTTTCATCATTATTTTCCTTTTTCTTCATGTTTGACGGCTGTCTTCAAGTATAAATACATGTTTTGTTTTCTTTGCTTCCACGAAACACTTTTCTA
Organism: Nicotiana knightiana; assembly: GCA_005239525.1. Lineage (NCBI taxonomy): Eukaryota > Viridiplantae > Streptophyta > Magnoliopsida > Solanales > Solanaceae > Nicotiana > Nicotiana knightiana. Next base: position 80,542 of record ML369194.1, read on the forward strand.
ACTTTGTCTTTTGTAGAGAACTTTCTTCTTTGCCTTTGTAAACATGTCTTCTTCAAACCAACCTCAAAGAGTAATAGATATTGAAAGTTTAGCACCATCTTCTGCTCCGACTAGGAGTCGGAGGGGTGGTAGACTTAGAAGTCTAGGATCCACTCCTTCGAGGGGCTCTTCTTCTTCTCAGATAGTTCCTCCTCCTTCCACTAGATCTCCAGTTTCTCCGAGATTTAGGGTTTCTCGGTCTTTGTCTAGAGGTAGAGGCGAACGCCTTCGTGAACCTGGAGTCGATGAAATTGTCCCTGCTGAGTTTGTTTTTGCTAGGGATAGTCAAGTTCTTGTAGATCAATCTTCTTCTCTTGACAGTGTCGAAAGATATCCAACCCTTATAACTGAGGGTCAGATTTCCCTTGTTCAGAGGGAGTGCTTTTGGAAGTCTGACTTTCCTGTCTATATTCCAAATAGTAATCAAAGAATAACGTATTACAAGACGGGATATTCTTTTGGTTATACGTATCCTTTCACTTTAGGGTTCAGACCCCCCATTGACCCATTTATAATTGAGTTTTGCCGTTTTTTCAATATCTGCTTAGGACAAGTTGGGCCGCTTGTGTGGTGAGTTTTCGCATGTCTTAGGAGTTTTGATTCTTTCGCCTTGGTTCCTTTTACCTTCAACTATCTTATTCACCTCTACTCTCGTACCTTATTTTGTGAAGGGGTTTTTACTCTGACTGCTAGAAGCAAAAGAATGCTGGTAACCCCTGGAGACGATAAGGATATGGGCTGGTTCCTCCGGTATGTTGTTGTACCCACTGTTGGTTTAGTGGGTGAAGAATATCTTTCCTTCCCTGAGAAGTGGAATCGCGCACGTGAGTATGCTTTAGCTCACATTTAATTTTTCTTGTTTTGACTTGAGATGTTTTATTTAACACCATATCTGTTTTTTTTTCTTCTCTCAGCAATCATGAATACTGTTGAGAATGTCTCCGGTATTCGTGATTGGGGAGAAAAATTATTATCTGTTGCTCCTTCAGAAAAGAGATCTTGGAAGTACCTCGCTGGGAGGTATGGTTGGCAAGTAAAGACCCACGGTAAGTGAAGCTTTTGTTCTTGCTTTTCTCCTTACTCGCGTCTCTTTTTTTTGTTTAACTTTTTTCCCTTTTTAATAGGGTTCTTGGCTCGTGGGGTGTCTGCTTCATCTATCCCGAAGATCTCCTTGGTTCAGGCCCATGAAATTATTGTTGGTTCATCTTCCTCGAAGAGGAATATTAGTGAGTCTCGTTCCGTAGAAGAGGAAGAAGAGGGTGCTTTAGTGCACAGGCCACGGAGAAGACGAATGGTTTTAGATGATGAGCTTACAGCCTCAACCTTGCCTTCCGTGATTGAGCCCTCTGCCCTTGATGATGTTTCACATTCCTCTATTCACGAGGGTGTTGATCTTTCTCCTGACGACGTCCCTTTGGCTGCTGTCTTTCCTGCTTCTTTGAGAGAAGTTGTTTCGTCTGTTCCTTTGGCTATTTCAACTTCTGCTGTTGCTTTGCCTGTAACTTCTTCAACTCTTCAACTCTCCGTGCGTGCTTCTTTGCCCGTGGCTTCTCCAGCTCCTCAACTTTCCGTGCCTGTTGTTGTTCCATCTATGCCTGCTTCCATGCCTTCCGTTAGGGAAGTGGGGTCTTCCAGCAGAGAGATGCGGCATGTGGTAATAGAGGTTCCAGCTGAGGGGAATCTTTTCAAGAAAACGGGTGATCCCGAAGTATGGCTCAAGCCTTTTATAGGTCCCTTTGAGAAAGCAAAGCTCGCCAGCCACGGTGCTATTACATGGGACAATGAGGTCGTGCATACTTCTTTGAAGGTATGATGCAAGTTATCCACTTTCACTCTCGTATATGAAATTTACCATATCTGACTGGTTTATTTCTTATAGATTAACCTTATAGGCATGGAGCTTATGAAGAGGATTTCAAACACGGACCAACAGACAAGAGAGTTGCAGGCCGATGTTGATAATTAGAGAGCACAATATGATAGCTTAAGGATTGACATGGATGCTTTAGAAGAGGAAATGAGTACCTTGAAGTGGCAGATGAGACTCATGGTAGCAGAATTGGCAGTGGAGAGGGCTTCTTGCAGTCAGGCTGATAAAGATAAGAGTATTCTGGAATCTTCGTTCGCGGAGCAGCTGTCCCGTGCCTCAGAAGAGATTAGAGACTTGAAGAACTTGTTGGGGCAGAAGGAGGAATAATCAGGCGAGCTCGTGCAATCACTCACTCGTACTCAAAAAGACCTTCGTAGGGCTTTAGACAAAACTCAAACTTTAGAGGAGTCGATTATTCCATTAAGGGCCGCCCATGAAGCTGCGGAAGCGGAGAAGAACAGATTGAGAGATGAGCTTCAAGTATGGGAAAAGGATTATGAAGATTTGGAAGAGGTGGATGTTGTCGATGTGAGCTGGGCGTATATGAATTCTCGCCTTGACACATTGATGGAAATGAATCAAGAGGGTTTTGACCTTAGTGCTGAAATAGCCAAAACTAAGGAAGCCATGGAGAAGGCTCAACAAGGTCATAACCTCTCTTCACCTGATGGTGAGATTCCAGCCGCTCATGCCTCTTCATCTCCAGTTGCTCCCGCTCCTTCTACCACTGAAGTCAACCCCTCTCTTGAAAATATTTAGTTGGTTTATCCATTTTTTCTTTTTCTTTGTATCAATTGGTGGTTACCCCCAGCCCCATCGGGGGTAAATTTGGATTTCCTTTAAGTCCCCAAATGACAACTTAGGGGCACCACAATGTATATAAAATTTTTATACGGCTAAGTATAAGTTAATACTTAATTTTAGCCGTTTTAATATATAAATGTTAGTTCGAATTTTGTTGAGTTTCTGTTTCACTCTTTAAGTCTTTTGCATGCTTTTTTTTCTCAAGGTTTTAGTTTTACCTTCGAGTTTTGCATGGGGAATGCTTTAGACTACTGGTACCTTTTTTGTAATAGGCACGGTGTCATATCAAATATGTGCCTTTTTGTAATAGACATAGTTTATGTAAGAGGGCCCTAATTCACATGAAGAAGACGTCTCAACTTCATGATAATGCAATAGAGTGATAGGAATTTTACACATGTTTAAGAATGTTTCCAAGGAAAGTTTTTTGTTTGAACTTCCATGACATTTTACATGTGTTTGGTTATCGTCTAAAACTCATGTTTGCAACTGTTTTTGTTTAACAGATTTGATATACTCTTGTATTTCGTAACTGTTTTTCATAGGTAACAGTTTTTCGATATTAATACAAGGAAACAAATGTTTTTTACTAGTAACAGTTTTTATAAAGATTGGGGTTTTTACCCGCAACTGTTTTGGAAACAGTTTTCTAATAAGTACGAGGGAAATGTATTCTTATTCATAACTATTTTTATTTAATAATAGTTTTTTGAACAAATACAAGAATTTGGATCTTTCATCCATAACTGTTTTATTTGAGAACAGTTTTTTGAATGAGTACATTGATGATGATCTTTTACCCCTAACTGTTTTTGTTACAACAACTTTGAATAAGTATAAAGATGTACATTTCTTTCTCGTGACTAATATTTTGCCTTTCAACCTGAATATGTTCGAAGGTTTTTGCTTTTTGCATTAGGCTTTGTATTTGGATGGCTCTTTTGATTTCTTTCGATTCTGCTCGTGTCACTTGTCTCGTTGGGTAGATGGGTCTTCAGGCTCGAGCTTTTGACTTTCTGATAGTCTTATTTGCTTCGCCTTAGCCTTCCATACTGTATAATCCCCCAAGTGTTTGAGCTTTGAAGAATGAAATCTCGAGCACTTGATTATTCCTTCCTTGTGGTCCTTTTCCTGAAAAGGAAAAACATTCCGGAATCGAAGGTATATAGTTTTTTAGATGATGACTGCTTAACCCTTTTAAAACGTCCATCAGAAAGTGTAACCCTAGAACGGAAATTGTGTTATTTCCTCGCGTCTTTGCAGGTCTAATATCGTCATCTGGTGATGGGTTAGCTTTGTGCCTATCATCTAAAAAAGTTAGTAAATTTTTTAAATGTTCAAAATAAAATCGAACATGTGATACCTGACGGGGGTATTCTTTTCTTTTAGAAGTAATACTTCTTTAGATGGATGGCGTTCCATCTTGTTGGTAGAACTCTGCCGTCCATAGCTTCCAACTCATAGGCGCCTTTCCCAGCTATGCCTCAGATTTTGTAAGGTCCTTCCCAGTTTGGATTTAGCTTTCCTGCAACTGCTTCTTTCGTTGACTAAAAGACTTTTTTGAGAACGAAGTCCCCAATCTTAAAGTATCTGAGATGAGCTTTACGGTTGTAATAACGCTCTATGATTTGTTTTTGAGCTGCCATCCGTATCAATGCTGCTTCTCTCCGTGNTGTCATTTTCATCTTCCATGGCTTTTGAGAACCTTATGCTTGGTTCGCCAATCTCCACAGGTATTAAGGCTTATGAGCCATAAACAAGTGCGAACGGAGTTTCTCCCGTGGCTATCTTTGAAGTTGTTCTGTATGCCATAGTACCCCTGGTAACTCATTAGGCCAATTTCCTTTGGATTTATCCAGTCGCTTCTTTAGATTGTTGATGATGACCTTATTCGTTGACTCAGCTTGATCATTAGCCACGAGGGTGGTACAACATTGAAGTGATCCGCTTGATTTTCCAACATTTGAATAATTCTGTGATTTGAAAGCCTATGAATTGTGGGCCATTATCACACACGATTTCCTTTGGTATTCCAAAGCGGCATATTATGTTTCTCCATAAGAAGCTTTTAAATTCCTTTTCTCGCACTTGTTTGAACGCTTCTGCCTCTACCCATTTCGTAAAATAGTCGGTTAGCACGAGTAAAAACCGTACTTGTACTTTAGCTGTGGGAAGAGGTCCCACTATGTCCATATCCCATTTCATGAAAGGCCATGGGGATATTATTGGATGTAATAATTCCGCTGGTCGATGCATGTTATTGGCAAACCTTTGGCATTTGTCACATTTGGATACAAAATTCTCAGCTTCTTCTTCCATTTTAGGCCAATAGTATCCAACTCTGATTAGTGTTTTCACTAAGGATCTCGCCCCTAAGTGATTTCCACAGTGTCCTTCGTGGACTTCTTTCATCACAAATTCTGTTTGTTTAGGTCCGAGGCATTTAGTTAGGGGTCCTCCGAACATCTTGCGACAAAGTGAGTTGCGAATAAGGCAGTACCGTGCAGCTTTGCGGCGGTGCTTGAGCTGCTTTCCTATCTTCAGGTATGGTGCCATTCTGCAGAAAATTAAGAATTTCATTTCTCCAGTCCCAGGTTAGGTTGTTGAAAGTTACCTCATTCATGTCCTGGTCTATTATTGAATGAAATAGTTGAACGGCAATTGTATTGTCTTTGTTCATTACTTCTGTGACTGCTGCGATGTTAGCTAATGCATCTGCTTCTGCATTTTCTTCTCTAGGTATTTGCATTACCTTCCATGTTTTGAATTGTCTCACGAGCTCTCGTGCTTTTTCAAGATACTGTTGCATTCTAGTCTCTCGAGCGATGTAAGTCCCCTGTATCTGATTTACTACCAGTTGGGAGTCGGTGTTGATCAAAATTTTCTCGATTGAGAGCTCCCGTGCGAGTTCAAGCCCTGCAATAATAGCTTCGTACTCTGCTTCATTGTTAGTGATAGGATAACACTTTATAGCTTGCCGTGTCTTTTCACCCGTGGGTGATATCAAGACTATGCCTAAGCCGGCGCCTTTTATATTTGAAGAACCATCGGTGAACAAGGTCCATAGGCCTGGATTAACACCGTTAAAGAGTTGTAACTCTTTTTCTACTTCAGATACAATGCTATTACTAAAGTCAGCAACAAAATCAGCTAGTATTTGAGACTTAATTGCAGTCCTAGGCTGATAGATTATTTCATGCTCACTTAATTCTATGGCCCACTTGGCTAATCTTCCTGACAATTCCTGTTTATGCAGAATATTTCTTAAAGGATACGAGGACACAACGGTGATTGTGTGGCATTGAAAAAAGGTTTGTAATTTTCTAGATGCCATTATTAAAGCTAAGGCTAACTTTTCCAGATGTGGATATCTAGTCTTAGCATCTAGCAAAGTTTTACTTACATAATAGACAGGTGATTGTTTACCTTTTTCTTCTCTTACCAATACTGCACTTACGTAATTTCCGAGACAGCCAGGTAGATGTACGATCTTTCCCCTTCTTTTGGCTTTGAAAGAAGTGGTGGTTTCGATAGATAAATCTTCAGGTTCTTGAGGGCTTTCTGACATTCTTCAGTCCATTCAAACTGATTCTGCTTTTTCAAAACTGAGAAGAATTTAAAAAAATTTTCGGAAGATTTAGAAATAAACCTACCCAAAGCTGCTATTCTCCCTGTCAGTCTTTGAACTTCCTTTTTATTTTTTAAAATATAAGGTATTTCCTCTATAGCTTTAATTTGAGCGGGATTTAACTCTATTACTCTGTTTGACACAGGGAAACCCAAAAATTTACCTGATTGCACTCCAAAAGCGCATTTCTCTGGATTTAACTTCATATTACACCTGCGTAGAATATCAAAAGCAGTAGAGAGATGCTGGAAATGTTCTTGTTCTTGTGTTGATTTTACCAACATATCATCAATATAGACTTCCATCGTCTTTCCAAGATGTTCTTGGAACATTTTAGTCACTAACCTTTGATAGGTGGCTCCAGCATTTTTTAAGCCAAAAGGCATAACTTTATAACAATAAGTCCCCCTGTTTGTAATGAAGGAAGTTTTTTCCTCATCTGAGGGATTCATTTTAATCTGATTATAAATAGAATATGCATCTAAGAAGCTTAATAATTCATGACCTGCTGTGACATCAATCATTTGATCTATATGTGGCAATGGGAATGAATCTTTGGGGCATGCTTTATTTAAGTCAGTATAATCTACGCATACTCTCCACTTGCCATTCTTTTTAGGTACTACCACGGTTTTTGCTAACCAGTTAGGGTACGTTACCTCTCGTATCAAACCAATCTTCAAGAGTTTCTGTACCTCTTCGTCGATCACTTGGTTCTTGAATGGTCCTTGCTTTCTTTTCTTCTCTTCGAGCGGGGCCTAGACTCGTGCCTATATACACTTTCTGCTCAGGCTTTTGTTCAAATAACAGAACAGCTTTGAGTTCCTCCGTAGTTGTTTTGATATGCTCATCTTCCTCCGGTTCACAAAATGACGCCCGGTCTGAAATCTGCATCTGTGTGGTATAGTACACCTTCTTGACTCTCCTTCTCGTAAGTGTTTTCTTTCGTACCTGTTTCAGCATAATACCTCCCGTACCTATTTGGGTAGTAATTTCTTCCATGCCCGTTTGGGCGGTGTTACCTGCTTGGGAGATTTCCTTATCTCGTAATTCTTCCACCTCTATTTTCTTATTGTAGTGTACCACATAATTTATATTTCTTGCGGTCTGCTTATCGCCTTTGATTTGTTGAATCTCCCATTCAGAGGGGAATTTAATTACCTGATGCAACGTGGAGGGTATCGCTTGCATGTTGTGGATCCACGCCTTTCCAATGATCACGTTATAAGCCATGTCAGTATCTATGACTTGGAACCGGACACTTTTTATCATCCCCTCAGCATAAGTGCTAAGCTCAATTTCTCCTTTCGTTATAACCGTAGAGTTATCAAACCCTGATATGGATCGTGCTTTTGGGATTACTTGATTCCCCAGTATCATTTCTTCCACGACTCTTAGAAAAATGATATTGACTGAACTGCCTAGATCAATCAACACTCTTTTTACGTTAGTGTCATGAATAAGCAAAGATATTACCAGAGCATCGTTGTGCGAAAGCATTAGTCTGTTGATATCTGCATCATCGAAGGTTATATCGTCTTCTCCATGATCCCATTTCCCATGTGTAATTGTGAACTTTGTGGCTGTTTTGCAAACCACTCCATTTACTTCTTCATCCCCGTGTATTACGTTAACAGTTCATTTTGGAGAAGGAGGCTTTGGGGGCTCCTGCCTGTTCCTCATATATGCATGTTTACCTTTATCACTAAACAATTATGTTAAATAGCCTGTTTTAACAAATTTTCTACTTCACCTTGTAAAAATATGCAATCCGCAGTTTTGTGCCCATGATCGTTGTGAAATTCACACTAGTGATCTGGGTTTCTTCTACTTGGATTTGACTGCATCTCTTTGGGCCACTTAACCTTGTATCCCATGTTCCTCAATATCGAGACAAGTTCAGTAGTACTTACATTTAAAGGTATGATCCCCAATTTGAGTACTACCTCTAGGTCGTTCATCTCGATCTTTTCTGGATCTAGACAAGGATGAGACTACGTCTCTTCCTTGTGGTCTATAGTCCGACCTAATGTTTTCGAACCTGGGGCGAATATCGCGTCCCGGGGGTCCTAATTAAGGATCGTACTTGTTTTCACCTGATCTTCTATCTGATTTAGGACGTCTGGATCTGGAATGATCTTCATCTCTCAAACGGGAAATGATATCTTCTTCTATTCTGAGTTTAGTACTGTACCTGTTATATATATTGTTCCATGTTGTAGCGGGGAATTCTCTTAAACTCTCCTTAGGTCATCTCGTGGCCTCTGAGCTTTTATCGTTTAGGTTGGTTGCAAATTCCATGGCTGCCTAATTATTAGGCACCCTAGGTAACTGCATTCTTTCTCGTTGAAACCTGTCTACAAACTCACAGAGTAGTTCCGTGTCTCCTTGTTTTATTTTGAATATGTCTTCAATTCTCTTCTCAAATTTTTGTGCACCAGAGTGTGCTTTTATAAACGAATCTGCAAGCTCAGCAAAAGAGTCAATAGAATTTTCGGGGAGAAGAGAATACCAGGTTAGGGCCCCTTTGGTAAGTGTTTCCCCAAATTTTTTGACAAGGACTGATTCAATCTCTTGTTTTGTTAAGTCGTTGCCTTTTAC